>JAMZAV010013018.1:0-16468 GCA_024449915.1 Sweltsa coloradensis | reverse complement strand
CAAAAATATTTCGTGCCATTTGGGCCAATTCAGACCAAACGGGTGAAGCTAAAGCGTTCATATTATACATGGACATTAAGGTTATGGTGATGTAGTACCTTTTGAAAGAAAAAGTTGAAAAAGTTAGCCAGAATCCATAGAAATAAAGCTTTTAATATAAGTTTTTTACGGTAAATAATACCAATTGACAAGAAACAAAAGAAACTTGACAACATTCACCTACAATGCGTAGGCAGCAAAACAAAGCACTTGCAAAAGTAAAGATATCCCAAGCAAACTTAAAACTTTAAAAAGCTCATCCATCAACGCGGCGGGACTTTAGCGTTTTCCTAGTATAACAACAGTTAATTAGTAATGAAGCCTTCATTACACACTACACAGGACGACCATTCTTATCTAACCAGGGGCTTTCGCCGTTTTTCTACAAAATGTACGCTCGAGATTGAAAACCGGAAATAACTCAACATAATCACATTATTATTATTATTATTAATTATTATTTATCATCAACAGGGTTGTACCCCACAAGTGTACTCCTATATAAAACGTATTCTTTCGAAGAAAAATTCAAGTCCATAGTTTAATGATAATAATGATAATAATAATTATTACTCAGCTAGTGTTGCACCTTCGGTCATCACAATATCGACTCGTAATATCCTGTCGTTCTGTCAGGTAAAATTGCTATTCATTATTATCGGTTTCAATAATACATAGAGAATCCATCCCTTTCAACACCAACTGTAAAGCCTTCGTTAAAATAACTATCATTATCACAGAATACTTTATGAAATTCTATAGCTTAATTATCAAACAGAATGTTAATCTAATTATTTATTATTATTATTATTGATTCTCATTGTTGCCTTTTATGGTTCAATTTCCTGGAAGTTGTTGGATGCACAATGTTATATAATTTAGCCTTCGTCAGCTCAAGGTGATTGGTTGGTATAAGTACCCAGACTAAATCAGGGTTGGCATATTCTTCTTCCTCATCTTCTTTGCTGCCATCCTGCTGATAGCCAATCACAATGAAGCTCGCTCAAGCTTTCAAACTTGTGTTCATGTTGTTCTGTGGTTCTCAAGTGAACGGGGTAGATATGGTGAGACTTGAAATTTAATTTGTTATATTCTTTTAGAATAATGACTAATTCACAATAATTGGATGAGCGTAGCGAGCGAAGCGAGTGAAGCGAAGACTTCAATTTCACTGACCCCAAAAAAATTTAGCTCGGGTGTTTTTTTTTGTTTGTTTGTTTGTATTTCTGTCTGTTTGTTCGCTCTCTACCGGGCAAACGGCATATGCGATCATGATGAAAATTGGAGGGGATATTCGAAATCACTGAAGTTAGAACTGCGACGTTTTATCGAAGAAATATTTTTCATGAATATCGTACTTTTACAATTTTTTTCTAGTTTTTTTGCGATATTTTCGTGACATTTGGGCCGATTCTGACTAAACGGGTGGGGCTACAACGTTCATATTTTACATGGACATTAAGGTTATGGTGATGTAGTACATTTTGAAAGGTAAAGTTGAAAAAATTAGCCAGAATCTATGGAAAAAAACTTTATGGCTTTTAATATAAGTTTTTTTATTTTTTGTGCGATATTTTCGTGTCATTTGGGCTTATTCTGACCAAACGGGTGGGGCTACAACGTTCATATTATACATGGACATTAAGGTTATGGTGATGTAGTACCTTTTGAAAGAAAAAGTTGAAAAAGTTAGCCAGAATTTATAGAAATAAAGCTTTGAATATAAGTTTTTTACGGTAAATAATACCAATTGACATAAAAAAATAGAAACTTGACAACAATCTCTTACAATGCGTAGGCAACAAAACAAAGCACTTGCAAAAGTAAAGATATCCCACGCAAACTAAAAACTTTAAAAAGCTCATCCATCAACGCGGCGGGACTTTAGCGTTTTCCTAGTTATTGGATGAGCGAAGCGAAGACTTCAATTTCACCGACCCCCCAAAAAATTTAGCTCCGTTGTTTTTTTTTTTTGTTTGTTTTTTTTTTGTTTTTCCGTCTGTTTGTTCGCTCTCTACCGGGCAAACGGCATATGCGATCTTGATAAAAATTTGACACGACCTTCGTTTTCTCTGAACTTAGACTTGCCACGTTTTTGGGTACAATCGAAGAAATATTTCTCATGAATATCGTACTTTTACGATTTTTTTCGTTTTTTAGTGCGATATTTTCGTGCCATTTGGGCCAATTCTGACCAAACGGGTGGGGCTACAACGTTCATATTTCACATGGACATTAAGGTAAGGGTGATGTATTGCTTTCTGAAAGAAAAAGTTGAAAAAGTTAGCCAGAATCGAGAGAAATAAAGCTTTTAATATACGTTTTTGACTTTTTGTGCGATATTTTTGTGCCATTTGGGCCAATTCTGACCAAACGGGTGGGGCTACAACGTTCATATTATACATGGACATTAAGGTTATGGTTATGTGGTATCTTTTGAAAGAAAAAGTGGAAAAAATTAGCCAGAATCCATAGAAATAAAGCTTTTAATACAAGTTTTTTACGGTAAATAATACCAATTGACAAGAAACAAAAGAAACTTGACAACATTCACCTACAATGCGTAGGCAGCAAAACAAAGCACTTGCAAAAGTAAAGATATCCCACGCAAACTAAAACCTTTAAAAAGCTCATCCATCAACGCGGCGGGACTTTAGCGTTTTCCTAGGTTTATATAAAGGCTTAAAATTTTATGCAGTTGAGCCACTTGTATCTTCCTCGTTTTCGGCTTGGCCCCTTTTTGCAAGTTTTTGCATTTTTGTACGGTATAAAATATATACACAATAACACATAATGTATAATTACTATTTGCCAACGACACTGTTGACGAATGCAGTCCCGGCTTCGAATCCCGTCGAGACCGGCAATCCAGGCTAAAGAATTTTTAAGTCGTTATTGGATGATCGAAGCAAGGACTTCAATTTCACCGACCCCCCAAAAAATTTAGATCGGGTGTTTTTTTTGTTTTTGTTTTTTTTTTGTTTTTTTTTTTGTTTTTCCCTCTGTTTGTTCGCTCTCTACCGGGCAAACGGCATATGCGATCTTGATGAAAATTTGACACGACCTTCGTTTTTTCTGAACTTAGACTTGCTACATTTTTGGGTACAATCGAAGAAATATTTCTCATGAATATCGTACTTTTACGATTTTTTTCGATTTTTAGTGCGATATTTTCGTGCCATTTGGGCCAATTCTGACCAAACGGGTGGGGCTACAACGTTCATATTTCACATTGGACATTAAGGTAATGGTGATGTATTGCTTTCTAAAGAAAAAGTTGAAAAAGTTAGCCAGAATCGAGAGAAATAAAGCTTTTAATATACGTTTTTTGAATTTTTGTGCGATATTTTCGTGCCATTTGGCCAATTCTGACCAAACGGGTGGGGCTACAACGTTCATATTATACATGGACATTAAGGTTATGCGTTATTGTAGTACTTTTGAAAGAAAAAAGTGGAAAAATTTAGCCAGAATCCATAGAAATAAAGCTTTTAATACAAGTTTTTTACGGTAAATAATTCCAATTGACAAGAAACAAAAGAAACTTGACAACATTCACCTTCGATGCGTAGGCAGCAAAACAAAGCACTTGCAAAAGTAAAGATATCCACGCAAACTAAAACCTTTAAAAAGCTCATCCATCAACGCGGCGGGACTTTAGCGTTTTTCCTAGTAATGCGAATGCAAGGAAATAAGTCCTTTTAAACATCCCTCGACACACATCCCTAAACTTGAAGATACATTTCACCAGGACAGGTTTACCTAAAAAAGAAATTTGAAAAATATTAAGTTTTGAAAGTTATTTTCAAGTGTTCTGTTGTTGGGTAATACATCAACCAATCAATCATTTATTGGATGAGGGAAGCCAAGACTTCAATTTCACTGACCCCCAAAAAATTTAGCTCCGGTGTTTATTTGTTTGTTTTTTGTCTGTTTGTTAGCTCTCTACCGGGCAAACGCGATCTTGATGAAAATTGGAGGGGACCTTCGAAATCTCTGAACTTAGACTTGCTACGTTTTTGGGTACAATCGAAGAAATATTTCTCATGAATATCGTACTTTTACGATTTTTTCGATTTTTAGTGCGTTATTTTCGTGACATTTGGGCCGATTCTGACCATACGGGTAAGGCTACAACGTTATATTTCACATGTACATTAAGGTTAGGGTAATGTATTGATTTCTGAAAGAAAAAGTTGAAAAAGTTAGCCAGAATCTATAGAAATAAAGCTTTTAAATATAAGTTTTTTGATTTTTTTGTGCGATATTTTCGTGCCATTTGGGCCAATTCTGACCAAACGAGTGGGGCTACAACGTTCATATTTCACATGGACATAAAGGTTATGGTAATGCAGTACCTTTTGAAAGAAAAGTTGAAAAAGTTAGCCAGAATCCATAGAAATAAAGCTTTTAATATAAGTTTTTTACGGTAAATAATACCAATTGACAGGTAGGCCTAACAATAGAAACTTGACAACAATCATCACAATGCGTAGGAAGCAAAACAAAGCACTTGCAAAAGTAAAGATATTCCACGCAAACTAAAAACTTTTAAAAGCTCATCCATCAACGCGGCGGGACTTTAGCGTTTTCCTAGTTAATCTAATCATGAAACAAACTAAACCGTGTGAAGAGTGAAGACAACTGTTATGGGTTATTGACAAACTGTTTCTTCTCAGAGATCCTACTTCCTGAGAACGAGCTATATTACCGACTGTGCGCCACCAGGAGAAGACATGTTTCACGTGGTGTTCGAACAATACAGCCAGGAGCGAGATGGCAAGCGGAGGGCGATGTTATCTATGAACATAACCAACCCGTTCGAAATGGATGACTTTAGTGCCTTGGTTGTAAGTATGAGCATTTATTTGGGTTCAATTTATTTTACTTTTGTTCAACATTTAATTCTTTAAATATATTTATTTCGTTTTTTGCAACAAATAAGACTTGCAATGGTTTAAATAACGAGGAATTTAATGCTTTGGAAGTACGGTGACTTGTTACACCGGTAATAAAGAAGGGGAGTCGGTTCAAAGTCTGTAAATACCGCCCAATCTCATTGTTGCCGGTTGTGTCAAAGGTATTTGAAAAAAATGATATATAAGAACTTTTAATCATGTTTCAAAACACATTGTGGTAGAGCAACAATGTTTTACTAGCCGACGTTCGACAGTGACAAACTTGGTTGAATTTACCAGTGACCTTGCAAGTAACATGAATAACGAAAAACAAATCGACGCAGTTTACACAGACTTTAACAAGGCGTTCGACAGTGTTAACCACACACTTCTTCATCTTAAGATTAAGGGATATGGGGGGTGTGGTCCACTTTTTAATTTGTTGACAAGTTACCTGAGTGGGCGTACGCAAGCGGTTGTTATCGATAATGGTTTTTCTGATTCGGAGATAGTCACGTCTGGGGTCCCACAGGGGTCAATTTTGGGTCCACTTATTTTTACTTTATATGTCAATGATACACCGTCATGCTTGAAATCATCTAAATGTCTGATGTACGCTGATGATTGAAAGATTTACCGCCCTGTGGGTACCGTACGTGATCGTGTGCAGCTCCAAAAAGATATTGATGGTGTTCAAATGGTGTTCAGTTTGGAAGCTTGACCTTTAATGTTGCGAAATGTAACGTAATCTCCTTTACCAATAAAAAGTAACTAACTTGTTATTATATTTAATTATATTTTATATGGAGTGAATTTAGACATAGTTCAATCTAATCGAGATCTTGGGGTTGTGATGACCCATGATTTGTCTTTAAATAAACATTTAGACTCCATTACTCCGAAAGCCTTTAAGCTTCTGGGTCTCTTAAGGCGTGATTGTATTAAATCCTTTAAAATGTCAACAACTAGAGCGCTGTATGTTGCTCTAGTTAGGCCACAGGTGGAGTATGACAGCTTTGTCTGGAGTCCTTATCAGGTCACCAAGATAAAGTGTATAGAAAAAGTATAGAAAATGTATGAAGATGATGGATTATATTTAAAAATGGACTATCACAGGAGAGACTATGCACTGTGATATTAATAATAATAATAATAATAATAATAATAATAACAATAATAATAATAATAATAATAATAATAATAATAATAATAATAATAATAATAATAATAATAATAAAATGACACTTGAAAATAGTCGCAAGCTTTTAGATGTGATGTTTGTATTTTAAATATATATATATATAAATATATATTTAGTCGGAGTCGGAGTCGGAGTCGGAGTCGGATGCGCCAGTTTGGATGTAGACGTCATCATTCCGCGTCATCGGAAGAAGCCGGCAGCTCAGGATGGAGGAATAAAGCCATCCCCCTCCCCCTCTCGAGCCTGTTGACCAGGAGAGCAGACCCGATCCCGACGGAAAGACGCGAATCCTGGAAGACGGAGAGTATGGCGCGAGGAGGCCCAAGTTTCCGCAACACCGAGAATGTGAAGGCGCTCTGATGTGCACTGGTTCTCAATTAGAGGTTTATTGCGGGGGAAACCTCCTCAGTTTGCGAAGCCTAAGTTAAGAGTCATCCCTTAAGAACAGGGGGAACCCGGTTCCACTGCCTCACTCCAAGCACGGGACCGTGCACGGGACTAAGGAGGTTGTATTAGATGGCTGGAGGGGGTAGGGGGGGGTGCGGCATGAAAGTTGAAGCAAATCCGCAGGTTGGTACTGGACGTTTTCAGGTGACAGCATGCGCGAAGCCCGGTTTTGAATGCGTTATAGGCGCTCCACGCTAAGAAAGGAGATGCGCGCGCTTTCGACGGGCCAATCAGCGATCGTTATTTTAAATTGGAGCCTGCTGAATGGCTACAATTTACCCGTTAAAAGCGCGCGCAATTCCTTTCTTACCGTGGAGCGCCTATACTAGTTACGATTTCGGAACGGAACTGCGAATAATATGGTGATTAGTTGTGCTGCGTTCGGTTGTTACAATAAGTGGAATAAAAAACCAGATGAAGAATCTAATACAACCTCCTTGGCGAGACTTAGATTGGCGTTGCTGGGCAGAGAGCTCCATATTATAAGGCGTAACAGCGTCTTCAGCGTCTGGAAGCTCCAACTAGGGGTGTCAGCATCAGCTCGAGAGCTGGGAAGCTCCACCTTGCGGGTGACATGCTTCTTGGACACTTGTTGCTCTGCAGGCAGAGAGGAACGACGTTTACGCGTGTCTTCAAACAACTCGCCGGTTCAGGAGACATCCATTGGAATAGCAGAGAGAGGTAAAACTTGTTTAGCAGACTCACTAAATAAATAAATAATAAATAAATTGTATTTAGAGTCTACCCACTCAGTTATATAACTGATTTTCAGTGGGGGACAGTAAATCAAAGCGACTAAGCCTACCCTGTAGGCCCCGACGCAATCGACGAGTGAGCGATAACCAACCAAAGATCGATATTTTTAATAGGAAATATAGCAATCAGTGGTATGGACAGTGCGAACACCCGCAGATCAACGCCAGAATCAACAAGGCCGATTCAGAACAATTCTGAATGTATTATGTGCTTCGTTGCTAGAACGGCTCCAAAGTCACCGTTTACAAACTCCTAAGACAAAAACTGATGAACTTAAGTCAAAATCTGAAATTAAAAAACTTCTGACTTTGACGGCAATCACAATCTGGACTTTCTGCATTGGAAGCAGATACGCTAACTAACAAGACCAACGAGCCAAACAACTAGGCCACTACTAGTCCTCACTCACTCACTCACTAGGCCTAACCACTTTCTTAGTCAACACTGAACCCAACACAGCTACGTCAAGAATAGCATAGTGGGCGGGGTCAGCGAGGTCAAGACGGAGAGGGCTGCGACAGATTCGCTTAAGAGTTTAAAGTACAGTTGATCAAGGGCAGCTGCACAGGGCGACTAGACCTACTCAGCCCTGAAGTGGTCACAAGCGTTACAGATAAAACAAGATGTCAACAGCGCACGTACCCTCACCCGACTGTTACGTAGGACGGGATGTTCATGGTGAGGTCGATCCTAACGATACGAACTCCGTTCTTTACCTGGTATCTGTACGAAGTGTACCACGCCTCGTCCACGAAGGAAATCGAGAAGACGCTCATTGGAGAACTCGAGTGGCAGGTTAAAAACGCGGATCTTCCTCAGCCTAGGCCAGCGTAACCGATAGCTTTAAAGCACTGTTTTTATTCTATTTAGGATTGTGTGAAGTTTAGCTACTTTAATTGTTTTTTGTCTGTTCATAAACACATTCCCTCACTAAATCCAACACGGAACCTTCTCGTGGTGTGAGGGGTCGGTAGTGGAGGATACTCCCTGAAACAAATGGCGATCTCTGGCTCCATGTCGTGCAGACTACACGGGACATGGACGTAACGCTGCCCTGTCAGGTACTTGATTCCAGAAACGCTTGGCCGTCTGGTGGAAAGGGTGTCTGAAAGTAAGCATTAGATGTGTAGTCGACGGTTACTCTTCCAACGTAGGTTTGGGTCCCTTCTCAGCTGACAAGAGGACTAACGGGGGGGGAGTGTGAAAGCACCACCCTCCCCCAAGACCAGAAAACGCCTGGCGCCTGGCCTCGGGGAAACCCGGGGGTGTCACCCCGTATAGATTTGAACTCTTAGGGGTAGTGACCTGGATAGTAGATGAAAACAGACCGTTATAAAGGGATGGTGCAGTTCACATCGTAGCACCCCCAGGCGAGTCGGCGATCGGAGTAGAGAATACCTCCCAGTGAGTGACGCTGTCCTTAAAACGCTTCAGGAGCTCGACGGGGTAAACCCGCCCAGTATTCGGAGTTCAATGCAAATGGGGGACAGGCGCTTGAGGTATCGGACCGGAGCAATCCTGAACTGAGCTTAGTCGCCGAAGTCTAACGGGGGAAACCCAGGAGGGCAGCGCCTGGACTGGAATGGTGGGGAAAGGGGTTACCCTCCACCACGAAGGGGACGGGCGGGCTGGCGTTCGAGGTGTCGATCCTAGGGTCTTCAACGGACCCCCGAAATTTGTATACTAGCCGAGTCCCCCCACCCAGTGTCTTGAAACCGGTTGGGGGTGGACTACGGGAGTATTATTGGCTGTGCCTCGGTGATTCCCTCCACTCATTCAAAAACCCGACTTGACAATTAAAAAAAAAAAAAAAACGGAATGTTCATTAAACATTGATACATTCTTTTGTTATCACAAATTTTACTATCTTTGTAATGTGGAAACAGACTTAATAAATAAAAAACACAATAATATTCACTGAAAAAGTTCACTTTGTTCTATAACATTGCTGTTAACAGACAAACATGCAAAATAACAACTCTCTCGTTTGCAGATTCGCAGCGAGCATTTTCAAGAAAAGAACGGCAGCTACGTCTTAATCCAGGTGCTGGAAGAAAGCCACCTGCGCGGCTAAGGCGAGATTGGGCAAGAACTTGAGCAAAGAAGGAGAAGAAAAATGTGCCATTCCCCTGTGAGTAACTGTTTTATTATATTTTGGATGATTCCGTTGATAAAAACAACTTTTATTACTTTCCTTGTTTAATCAGGGGTTATTTGTTCTTCAAACAAAATACAAAAATAGTAAATAAAAATAAGGTTGGTGCCCCGCCGAGTGTCCCCCGTTTCTACGGCTAAAACCACACCCACGGTATTTATACTGGGGAAAAACGCCAAAGTCGTGGATAAACGAGTGATTAAACCATGTGTTGAGTACCCGGAAACATCCCCTTTCCTCCCACTATACCTAAGGCCTGGATCTAGACCAGTATGGGGAATGATACTGGGTACTCAACACATGGCTCACTCACTCGTCTATAAACGATTTGGCGTTTCCCTAGTATAATCATGCACAAACATTTGTGGTCACAGACCCTTGTTCAACAGATACACCGAGGCTAAATGGAACGGCCTAATTGACTAACACCTATTGATACAATAATACAATTACCTATGTTTGTAATTTCAGTGCATACTGCATTACCACTAACAAGGAATGTGTGTTTTCTGTACAGGGTACGTACACAATTGAAAGCTGGAACCCAGTGATGGATAATGCTACTTTACCCATGATAGAGTACGGACCGTACAAGGTCATAGTGAAGATGCTGCAGGCCACTAAAGAGGTTGGCTGCGTCAAGTTCTTAGGCGATGTGTTTCGAAATAGCAGGTACTTTAGGAAAGGATAGAACATGCGTTTTAGGCAAATTGCTGTTCGCTCGGCCGACTGACACCACAGGTGTTTGAGATTTGGAACATATGTCACGAATGTAGAAATATAAGGCTCTGAGAAACACATTTTCAAAATTTGTTTTAAAATAAACTCCAAAATTGACCGTGTTTGTGATTTTTTTCTGGTGATTGAGACAAAATTTTGAAAATCTATGACCGCAGGGCTGTCCATTTATGTTTTATTGACAACTTTTCAAAGTTCATATACGTCGGATGCATCTTGGCCGAGCGAATAGCTATTTGCTAACTGCCAAATGTGTCCTTTCCCCTCTTAAAAGTATTCCCTTGTGAGTCTAAAATATTGTTTTAATAGCTTCAAAATATAACTAAATCATAGAACAGTTAGCATAGAGTTTAGTTTTTCTCTGGTTCTCTGGTGTTAAGCTAAGTTTAGGTAATCCTTGCATTGTTATGTTTTAATTACGCACTGTGTTAAATGGTCTACCAGAATGTGTGTAAAATAAATAAACAAGTTTGCCTCGCACTTGACTTGAATAAAGTATGCGTTATAAATATATCATGTGTATGCTTACAACGGATTACAAAACTGATTCCTATATTATTATAATTTATTTTAACCATCTCTTCTTAAACTCCTAACAAACAACTAATCCTATCTCCTTGCAAAAAGTGGTTCAGAGGTGGCGCGCGAGACTCCAGTAGTTGTGAGTTCGATTCCCGTCACCCACTCGACTGATGGTGTTGTCGTAAATGTCTTTAATCAGCCATGTGTATTCAACTCAACGTTTGATATTTTTATTCTCTCTAATACATAAAAATTAAAATTAATTTACTTAAAGTCAAATCTTGATAACTATTTACTACAAAAATCTTAAATCTTACCTGTTATATAAGTAAAATATTAATTACAGCAATGATACAGCATCCTAACTCAACATGCTCTCCGCCAGTGGATGGAAATCAAACAATCATATAAATAAAAGCATAATATAATATTATTATGTTTTACAAGTAAAGTGAGTCTATCTATCTATCTTCTTCTCATCGGAACGCATTGTCCGTGAGTTGCAATGTAAATACCGGCCTCTGATGGCCATAAATTACGGTTTGATGGGGGTGCCTGATGATGAGAACGCGGAGTCGTGGATTTTTCCAGACTGTATGATTGGAAATGGGGGTTTAATTTGGGGAATAGCGGATCATCCGCCAGATAATTGTACAGTGTGATGTGGGTGGGGGCAAAAATGAGTTTACAGTAGGAACGGTTTTGTTATTCCCGTCTCTTCTTGGCGGGCGGTGGAAGACCTCCTTGGAACATCGGGGGCCGCTTTCGGTTGAGATGACGAGTTGTAATGGCGAGAAGTGTTCTGATTGCTGATATGTAATAGTGAAGTAAGTTGAGCTATACGCGACGTGTGTCATTGATGACTTCGTAAAGTACGTGTACTTCGGGCGTTGTTTCTTGTTACTCTAGCCTAGTTGTTGTTGTATTGTATCACATGTTGTACTAAGCAGTTTTGCTTATAAATAAATACTACTATATGTCGATCTTCACTTTGCTTATTATTGGGTTCCACGAAGCTGCAAGGCTTTGGCTGTCATGCATGAATATTAATAATATGTATTATAATTATTATTTCTTTGTTTAAATAGCCTCTCTTTAATAAAGGAAAAAAATGTAAAGAATGCATGCAACATTGAAAATTAGTAAGAACCCAAAAGTAACTAATTTATCTATCTTATTATTCTATTTTTTGATCAAAAACTAATACTCTAATGTCACAAAATAAATTTTTACCACCATGGAGTAAAAGTAAATACAAATAATTGGGTATTAAATAAGAAAATAAAGTTTATTTTTGTTCTCGTGTTGGTATTGATCTTTTAAATTTTTCCGAACAATATCTTGCCAACCATAACAATGCTAGGATGATGATGCATTACAGTTTTCACATGACTCTTAAAATATTCCAATTCATCGAAGTTTTTACTTAAAATAAATTGTTTGGTATTTAATTTCTAAGGCGAAAATGATGTTTTCTTACTGCCGAGTTTGGCATTCGAAGTTGCGGTGGTACACATCCCTATGTTTGACCGACAAATTCATCGTCGCATTACCCACAGGGGTTTTTTTTTAACTCTAAGGCCCTTTGGGTTCAACGGACGGAATGACGATCAGAGATTGGCTTGACATTTTTGTTGATATTGTCCTCCAATAAGGATTATGGGTTTGGTGAATTTTAATACAAATGGGGAAAGGAGAAGCTCTTTTTAAATGTGGGATTTTGTGTTCTCAGCACCTAAATCAAGACTTTTCATACTGTAAATCAATAAACTAGGCCGCTTCGCGAACGCTTTTTGTAGTCGCGTTAATAAATGAGCTTTTTTGTAGGTTTAAAGTATGCGTGGGATCTCTTTGCTTTTTCAAGTTCCATTGCAAAATAATTTTTGTTAAACTAGGCCGCTTCGCGAACGCTTTTTCTAGTCGCGTTGATGGATTATCTTTTTTGTAAGTTTTTAGTACGCGTAGGATCTCTTTACTTTTTCAAGTCCTACTGCAAAATCATTTTGTTAAATTAGAATATTTGTTATAAATAAGTATTATTGCTATGGTAATACCAATTAATAGAGTGTTAAATATCTGGAGGCCCGAAGACTTGCTTTTCAAATCATTGTAGGTGATTGTAGTCAAGTTTCTATAGTTACTTGTTAAATTATACCCATGAAAAACTTCTATTAAAACCTGTATTTCTGTGAATTCTGGCTAACTTTTTCATTTTTTTTTTTAAAGATACAACATCACCATTACTTTAATATCCATGTAAAATATGAACGAATCCCCACCCGTTTGGTCAGAATCGGCCCAAATATCACGAAACAATCTCTATAAAAATCGAAAAAAATCTTAAAAGTACGATATTCATAAGAAATATTCCTTCGATTTTACCCAAATACGTGGCAGGTCTAAGTTCAGAGATTTCGAAGTTCCCCTACAATTTTCATCACTGCGGCCACAGCCTTACACTGAACGGGGCCGAGAGGAGGCGGAAGACTTCCATTTTGAGTTAGATGACCGGAAGGGCAAAAGGAGGGAGGGGTAAGGGTACTTGAAGCAGAGTTGGAATTCATTGTGTTGCCGACCGTTTATTCTATATCTACCAACTGGATTATATAACAACACTTAATTAGTAACGAACACACTTCACAAGCGACCATTCCTACCTAAACAGGGGTTTTCGCCGTTTTTCTACAAATATGTACGCTCGCGATTGTAAACCGGAAATACTTCAACGTAATCAAAGCCTCCTATATAAAACGCATCCTTTCGTATAGAAAGATTCAAGTCCATAGTTGAATGATAATAATGATAAATATGATAATAATAATTATTACTCAGCTAGTGTTGCACCTTCGGTCATCACAATATCGACTCGTAATATCCTGTCGTTCTTTCAGATAAAATTGCTATTTATTTTTATCGGTTTCATCGATATAAAGAGAATCCATCCTTTTCAACACCGACTGAAGAGCATTCGTTCAAATAACTATGATTTCACGGAATACTTATATAACAATTCAATAGCTTAATTCATAAAACAGGATGATAATCTAATCAATTATAATTATTGATTCCCGTTGTTACCTTTTATTATTTAATTTCTGGCAGATGATAAATGCAAAATATTATATCATTTAGCCTTCGTCAGCTCAAGGTGATTGGTTGGTATAAATACCCAACACTAAATCAGGGTCTGCATAATATTCTTCTTCTTCTTTGCTGCCAAGCTGCTGATAGCCAATCACAATGAAGCTCGCACACTGTCATACTTGCGTTTATGTTGTTCTGTGGTTCTAAAGTGGACGGGATGGATATGGTAAGACTTGAAACTTAATTTATTATGTTCCTTATCCACAATAATTCTTGATATATTAGAACGTTATGTTTGGCTTAAATGAAATAACCGAATTTACGGAAAAAAATACCTGAAATATTTATAAAAACAAATTTTTACTCCCAAAATTTTGGTAATATATTATATTACCTTATTTTAAAATAATGGACAAAAATTTGTCCATGAATGCATTCGTCAACATATATATATATATATATTATATTGTTTAACGTTTACTTTATAGTAGGCGACTACACTGCATGTGCATGTATGTGGATGGTATTTTAGACAGAAATCCCCGGCGGAGGCATTTTTTAAAATTGTAATTAATAATAATACAAAAAAGTAATAAATAATTGTAAAAGCATTGTATGCAGTGCATAAGGTGTATCGAATGTTGCACGCTCAAGGTACCCTAAATTCTGCTCGGAGATTGAGTAAACCTTGCAATATTTACACGTATTCGTATTCAAAACATGTTAAATATTGTTTAAATACAATCCATAAACTACAAAATCATTTTCGACCTGGAGATTAAACCCAGGTCTTCTTACTTTTCGGATATAAGGGCGCTATAGCCAACTAGACTAGGAAAACGCCGAAGTCTTTTTTAGACGAGTGAGCGAGTCATGTGTTGAGTACCGGGGAACCTTTGCGTTTAAGTTTGATATTAATTATAAAGGTAATAGGGTTTTGAACGTCAACTGTTAGGCCATAACGCGCCACTTGAGCTTATGATAGGCTAGAGAGGCTTAAGGTAGGAGGAAGAAAGGGAATGTTTTCGGGTACTCCCCCATGGCTCACTCACTCGTCTAACAACGACTTTGGCGTTTTCCTGGTATTATTAGCTTTTGACAAGAATGAGCCATTTGGGAGTCTTTTTTACCTGTTGAATATCACATGCAGCAATTTCTCTCTGAGTTTAGTCAATATATTTATTAGTTAGTAACTTTATCGGCCTACAATGATATAAATGTGCATTTCACTTTTTGAATCTTGTTAGGGTCATAATTAATAATTATAAAGGGTGATTGTAGATTAATCGGCCAATCCACACCCACCCTTCTAGATAATACTTATGGCCGTTACAAGACTTAAAAAGTGAAATGCATGTTAAATCAATGTAGGCCAATATATTAGCTAACTAATAAATGAATGAACTAAACGCAGAAAGATACTGCTGCATGTGATATTCAAGTGGGAAAAAAGACTCTCATGGCTAATTCGTATGTCCTATGTATAAATAGCTTATTCTTATGGTAACAACGATATGGTTTGTTTATTTTTAACTGATCTTAAGTCTCCATTTTAAATAATAAACAATTAAACAAGAAATGTGCCAAAGTCGTTGTTAAACGAGTGAGCGAGCCATTTGTGGAGTACCCGGTAACATTCCCTTTCATCCCTCTATACCTAAGTCTGGTTCCAGCATAGGTCTTTCCACCCTAACCTATCATAGGCTAGAGAAGCGCACTATGCCCTTACAGTTGACGCGTCCTTATACCAACTAAACTTAAAAACCCTATTATTTATACCTGTATAACAATCAACTTGTATGCAGATGTTCCCGGTACTAAACTAAACACGTGACTCGCTCAATCGGCTAACAACGACTTTGGTGTTTTCCTAGATAAAATGGCTCGCTGTATTTAAACTTTCTGAATAAATAAATAAATATGAATATATAGAGAGAGTTTAAAAATGACTTTAACGAATGTAACTGATGATCAACTTTCAACTTCAACTAAGCAAGTTCTAATAATGTGTTTTATGTCATATTGTCCTTTGTTATTACAGTTTGTTATTATTTTATACCTTGATAAAGCCTTTGGGAACACTAGAAACCCAAAGACAAAGCTGAGTGAACCACTAGTGAAACGCCAGTAGTAAAAATAATACACAATAGCACATAATGTAAAATTACGATTTGCCACCAACACTGTTGACTAATGCGGTCCCGGTTTCGAATCCCGTCGAGACCGGCAATCCTGGCTGAAGATTATTTTAGTCGTTGTAATGGAATGCAAGGGAATAAGTCCTAAATAAATAAATAAATAAATAAATAAATAAATAAATAAATAAATAAATAAATAAATAAATGAAATAATAAATAAATAAATAAATTAAAATAAAATAAAATAAATAAATAAATAAATAAATAAATAAATAAATAAATAAATAAATAAATAAATAAATAAAGGAAAGCCTCGATGACTACAACAAATGACATAGTGACAATGATATATTAATTTTATTATTATTTAATATAATAATATTAAAACCAATACCTTAACGAATGATATTAACAAATTGATTATTGGCAACTGTATAATGTATATTATGAATATAATAATATTGCAAGACACCTTATATTCACGTCATTT
>JAMZAV010013017.1:0-17490 GCA_024449915.1 Sweltsa coloradensis | reverse complement strand
AAGGGTATGGTGAAAAACAGCCGCCCCACGGGTCGCCGCAGGAGCATCATACCCGAAACAGGGGGTACAAAAAGGGTAGTGGTGCAACAGCCGCCCCCGGGTCGCCGAGGAGCATCATTCCCCGAAACGGGGGTACAAAAGGGTAGTGGTGCAACAGCCGCCCCCACGGGTCGCCGCGGGGACATCATTACCCAAAAACAGGGGTAACAAGGGTATGGTAAACAGCCGACCCAGGTCGCCGCAGGAGTATCATTACCAAAAAGGAGTACACAAGGGTAGTGGTACAACAGCCGGCCTACAGGTCGCCGCGGGAGTATCATTACCCGAGACAGGGGTACACAAGGGTGGTGGTAAACGCCGCCCTACGGGTCGCCGCGGAGTCCACTGCTCAAAAAAACACAGGGTCATCTTACACACACACGACACATACACGATACTTTCACTCCCCCCATCCCGAACCGAACAAGGGATTAGATTTTGGGGGGTTTTTCCGCCGATGATCCTCGTTGCTTTTTTCCAAAGAAAAATATCCCCCTAGACACATCCGGGGGGTAAAGGGGACGGGGCCGCTACGATTAAGGAAAAAGAAGAACAGGGGATTTATGAGAAAACTGAAAAACATGTGGAAAAAGAGGTTTGGCCTAAACCTACTAATTACTGTCAGACAAAATGACTAGGATACACCGGGGCCGATAGACCAAGATTAAGATTGGAAGACGGAAAATAAGCAAGCACAAGTTGCACAAATAGGCCCTTTCCCGAAAGCATGGCCCGGGGCGTGATAAAGCCCTAATAGAGCCAAAAAACGGGGATAGGTGAATTTAACGGTCAAACAAGTAAAGTAAAGGCGTTTCCCAAAGGGGATACCCAGGGGGTATTACTAGGAATTTTTCAAAGAAAAAAGGATACTAGGCCCAAGGGCTATCCTGGAAAAAAAATTGGCAGTTATGCCGCAAATTGAAAAAAATGGGAAGAGGATACGGTGGCCCCACCCGAAAAAAAATACATTTCACGTAGGAAATCGCGAAGATGGAATCGGAAAAAAAAGAGTTATCGTGAAGAATAAAAGGCCTACTGAGGGTTTTAAGGAAAAAATTTCCTATAGCATGTGTCAATATGTGTGCGGTAACACCAGCCTGGCCAATTGTCAATAGCGAAATCAAGCAAGTGTGGACAACGAAGGGGGAAGTTTTTTGAATAGGAAGAGTAGGCATAAAAGACAGAGACCTCAAAAAAAATTTGGGAAAGTGAAGTAAAATTGGAGAAAAGGACTAAGGAGCTTAGTAATAAAACAGAGGCCTAGGGACATATGCCCACACAAAAAGCCATGTGGGATGGCAATTGAGATGAAAGAAACTGATAGGCCTACAATAAAGGATTTTTACCCAACCCCGTGTGACCCGAAGTATCTAGTGAAGGTCAAGAAAAAAAGAGGAAAAAAAGAAGGAATAAAAACAACGGAAAGAAGATGTGAAATAAGCATAGCAAACACTTAATATCGTCACACTTAATGGAAGATGGAAGAGGTGACAGATACAATGTAAGCAAGGAAGTTGGTCATTTTGGGGCTTGGTGAAACAAAATGGTAAGGAGTGGGCTCAAAGGAGCTTAGAGAGGGGTATAAAATATGGTGGTCAGGTGGAAAAAATGAAGGTAAAAATGGTGTTGGGTTTGTTGTGACCCCAGAGATAAAGGAAGACTTGTTGAAAAAAAAATTCTAGTGACAGAATGATCAAGATGAAGTGCTGATAGGAAAGAGAGAGACCGAGATAATTAAAGGTATATGCTCCTCAAGTAGGGAAGTCCATGGATGAGAAGGCATTTTTATGGGCTTTATGGAAATGGAAATAACCACGAGAGAGTTATTATATGGGAGAATGAATGCCAAGGTGGGGGGAAAACCAAAAAGGATATGAGGCGTCGGGGCCCCACGGGTAGGGAGAAGAGATAAGGAAGGAGAAATGTTTTTTTTTATTGTTGTTTATCCCTTTTTGATTTCATTTTTTAACAAAAAAGGGTCGCGCTAGAAAAATTTTGCTAAAACACTTTATACTTTGGGGAATCTCGTGCCGCGAAGAGCCTTGCTAAATTACGTAAAATAACATGGACTTGTAGTTGGTTCTCCCAAAAGTACTCCTTACCAGGGAAAGGGAAATGCTTACTGGGCCTTTGAGGGGGCGGCAGGTCTTTCCATGGGTTAACAACCCGAAAAAAAAAGAGTCGGCGAGCACCCCTTTTGCCGGGGGGGGTTTTGGAGGCGGGGGTGCCAATATCGTCCCTCTCAACACGCGGCCCTGGTTGATGCGCCCCACACGTCAAAATCAGTGGCCCCCTGGGCATCTTTAAAAAACACCAGATCGGTGTATTGCAGGTGATGGCTTTGGCATAACCGCTTTGGTACAGGGTGGGGGATTACGGCCCAGTATGAAATGCAATCCCTTCTCTGACCCTCTCAAGCTTGGTAGTGTTCTAAATGGTGGTTGGGGGCCATGCGGGGGGCCCGAAAGTCGGGTTTGGGCTTAACAAACAAAGGGTAGGCCCCTCTTGACGCGCGGCGTGCCCCCTTCAGATTGGGGCCGCGAAACCCAGCACCTGCGCCGCCTTGGCCCGCAAAATATCGGTTTTGTAAAACTTTCCCATGGAGGTCGCTTGTGTGCATTCCGAGGAGGCGCGCTTTTCGACGTACTCGAGTGGGACACCAAACTATGGGGTACAGGGGAAATATAGTGGGGTGGCGCGGCGTGATGTCCATTCTTCATTGAGGGGGTTGAGCGACATGCCCTGTGTCGCACCCCAAAACTGAATTCGTTAGGTCGCTTTAAGGGGGTCTGCTCCTCTTTTGGTGACCACGATGCAGTACAGGGGAGTCGTCAGCGTACTGGAGCATTTGGACCCTTGCCGAGGTAGGAGGTCGGCTACAAGACTTTAAACAGCGGGGGGGCCAAGCACCTTCCCTGGATGACCCCGAGGGCACGCCCCGGGAAATTTCCCGAGCGCTGCCTTTGAAATGGACAACTGCGTGCGGCCGAAAAGGGAAACTTCAAACCCACTAAAAAATTGCCCTTAAATGCCATAATGTCGAGCTTGGATAGTAGACGCACGTGCGGCACTTTATCGAACGCTTTCCCAATCAAGAAAGACACGTGAATGTGAGCACCGCTATGCTCGTCCCAGGCTCCGCCCTGCATCAAGGGCGCCGGTAGGAGAGTGGTGCAAGAAGGGCCTTTTCGAAAGCCGTGTGGCCGCAGGGATGACTTTTTTGGCTCTGAGGAAAACTCGCTCGAATTTCTTATCATACAAATAGTATCTTTAAGAAGAAAGGGAAACACAAACACTAGATAGGATGGGAGGGGGAGACGAAGTGTGTTGATATTCAAGTCAGCAAAAACTGATGACAGGATTAGGGACTTTAAGGTTTTCCTAGCATTGCATTGGAGGGAGACCACGACTACTGGTAGCAAAAAAAAAAAAAGAAAAAAAAAGACCAGGGAAAAAGTTCCAAAAAAAACCCAGGATAAGAAGGAAGATGTGGGAAACTACAAGAAGACAAACAAAGGGAGTTTTTCAGGAAAAAAGTACAAGAAAAAAACCCCAAAGGGAGAGCTAAAAGACCTAGAAGAAGAATGGGTGCTCTTAGAAACACGCTAGTGGGGATTACGAAGAACTATGTGGGCGGTGAGGGGAAAAGAGAGCAAAAGAGACCCATGGTGGAAGAAAAAGGAAAAGCGCGTAAAACAAAAAAAGAACATGGAAAAAGAAGGAGGAAGCCCACCCAAGAAATACTTTAAAATTAACGAGCAAAAAAGAGGAAAAGAGATTGTCAAACGGGAAAAACAAAAATCAAGGGTGAATTTGGCTGAAAAGCTGAAAGTTGATTTTAAAGGAAAAAAAAGATTTTGTACGGTATGATAAAAAAAAAACGTACAGATAGTGAGCGTCAAATTTCCCTTAAAAACGACGACGGTAAACTAACACAAGAACCAAATGAAATAAAACCTTAGGAAAAAAAGCATTTCTACAACCTATAAATACCCCAACACTCGGGGCTGTGATGAAGTGATCAACCCCTATGTGGAAATTTTGAAAGAAATCATGAAAAAGAGGGGGAAAGAACGAAGAGAAGTAAGCATGCTTAGGCTTATAAAAATGGAAGAGCAGGGGGGGATGAAGTATATATAAGATGATCAAAGCACAGGACCAGTAGGGTGTGAATGGAGACCGTGGGGGAAAAGCAGCCTGCAACAAAAAAACGTTCCCGAGGATGGCGGAAGGAAGTGTTGTCCCATTTTAAAAAAAAGGTGGACAGGAAGGAAGTAAAAAACTACAGAGGCTCACCCTAATGACCCAAAGGGAGCAAAAGATATATGAAAAAAATAATACAAGCAAAATTAAATGAAATAATAGAACCACAGCTAAAGGGAAGGAATATGGGTTTCGGAGGGAAGGGCAACCCCTGATTTGATATTTCCAGTTTTGACAAATCATGGAAACTGATGGGAGGGAAAAACGGTGCCCTAGTATTTTTTTTGACCTAGAAAAAACTATGATGCTGCCCCAAAGGGGGGTTGGGATTGCCTAAAAAAGAAGGATGTTAACCCCGGCATGATCGAAAGAATAAAAAGTATGTACCAACAATGCCATGTGTGTTCAAACAAAAACCCTGGGAAATACTGAGGGTTTAACACTAACTCTGGCCTAAGGCAAGCAGTGTAATATCCCCATTACTATTTTCAATAGTAAAGGACGAAATATAAATAAGGTGGAACCAGGACGGGAATGGCAAAGGGGCAATGCTTTTTGGGATGACCCCTAGTGTGGGGAGAGACAGGAAGAAAAAAAAGACAAAAGTGAAGAAGTGGGATCTTGTAACAGAAGAATTTGGACTAAGATCAGTGTAGGAAAAATAAAAAAAATTGTGATTTGGAAAAATGAAAAGAAAGGAAACAAATAAAGTTTAAAGAGAGAAAATTAAAAATTTGGAAATAGGAACTGGAAGAGGCAGAAAAAGTTTGCGTACGTAGGTAGCATTTTCACAAAAGGGGGCAAAGATGGGAAGTAGATCAGTAAAAAAAAGGGTGGGGGGGGGGGAGGCAGGTCCTTTATCAGCAAGTAAGGAAGTACTTTTTGGAACGAGGATTTTTCCCAAAAGAATGCAAGGGGTTTTTGTACAAGGTATACTATTACCCTCCTTTCAATGCTTCAGTAACCTGGCACTAGGAGCCGTAGATGCAAGTAGGATTCAAGCAGCTGAAATGAAGTTTGTAAGAAGCATAGCCGGAATATCGAAGTAGACAAAATTAGAAGCCAAGAAATCAGGACAAAAGTTGGATTTGAGAAGCTATTATTCAAAATTGGACGAGAAGGTTGAGATGGTATGGACATGTCAGAAGATGGGAGAAGAAAAAATTCCAAGGACGGGAATTTGAAAGTGGGACAAAGTTTAAAAGACGAGTCGGTAGACCAAGAGAGAAGGGGAAAAGATAAAATAAGAAATGATATACAGGAAAGAGGTGAGAAGTGGGAAGAAGGTCGAAGCAAGGAAATTGTGGGAAGACAGAAGTGGATGGCGTGAACTGGTGGGAAGAAGTGCGAGTGAACCTGAAGAGGACATGACAGGCCTGGCAACCCGGGTTTGTTAAAAAACTCATAAAATGCCCTAGAAAATTGGTGGCTATAGCCACCCCCTGACCTAACTTAAGTTGGAAACAGGAGTCAGATAGATATATATTGCTAAATTCATTACTATTTTAGCCTGAATGAAATATATTTTTGAGTTAGCGGTTAAACCCCTTTAAAGAGGTAGACAGTCAAATTGTCAATGTATCTTTATCTTTTAATAAATTACTTTAGATCTATACAAATAATTAATTACGGGTTTTTACATTAGACTATGGATTGAATGTTTGTATACATTCGTCTATTTACTTTTATCACGCTCGTCAAAGCTTGCAAACATATTCTACATTGTATATTTATCTACACCACTAGTTCAAATTAGCTCTTAAAACAAATCAGTAGAACTGTTTTTACTTGTGTGATAAATATAGTGAATGGTTATAGGGGTTCCCCCTTTGCCAGTGTTGTCTTTATTTAATTGGATGTCATTCAATTCAATATTGTTAAGTAATTTCATTTATTTATTCCCGACCTCCAAACCTACGTTGGATTCATGCTACTAGCCAGCAATTTTCCCGATCGTGTCTATCGAACAAGAGCCAAAATACAGTGGCGGCCATCACGCCGAGAAATTCAGCAAGGATTCATGCTGCATTTAAAAGGTGAGATTTCAAAAAAGCCTATAGGTTAGCAATTTTTTAGTTAATTGCTGTCAATTCTGCAAAGTTTCCTGTGGTGAATAAAAAAATAAAATTTGGTTTTTTAATTTAGAATATCAGAAACATTTTAAAAAATTTAATTGTAAGTATGAATTATAAGTTTTTAGTGGTCTACCCTTTTAATTTTTTTTGAAAAAAGGGAGATACTACTGCACTATGCGTTTTTTTATTAGTGGGTGATTTTAAAAAAAAATTTTATTAATTGAGGGATTTCTGATGAATAGGGCCCAAAAAAACTCGTAAGTATTCACCCAATTTAACTCGAATGCTCAACTTTTTACTGAATTAAACTCGATTTAAATTAGATTCTCTGTTCACAGACCCCCAAATTCCTTATTATTTTACTTCAAATCATAAAAAAAGTTTGAGTCCGTGAAAAGGGGCATTTTGTTTTCCATTTTGTTTTGTTTGGGCCTGCAATGTATTTTTTTTTCAATTTTATTTTCTAGACGATTGACGAGCTACAACCTGTTTTTAGAAGCCCAAAAAAAAACTAGCAAACTAAAACTTAGGGCCCCCCTCTCACCGTAGTGTTTGGGCCCTGACTACGAGTTGCATCACGGCCTCGTAGGTATGCATTGACGATAAGAGTTCAAATGGAACCCCCCTTTAAAGGGCCATAGATCATGCTTAAAGGCTTTCATGTTTTCATGGAAAAACTATCCAAAAGAGAATAAGCAGGCCTGGTGTTCATAAAAAAGTAGTTACGGATCCCCTGCTTGGGATGGAAGGTTGCCGCAGTAGTCCCTTGATCAAGATCTCAACAATACTAGTGCATATTTGTTGTAAGCCCCAACCATAATTCTTTAAAGATAGGCTATCTTTTTTGGCCTTTTGCCTTAAAAAATTTCGTTTTTTTATATGCGCGCATTTTAGAGTCGTACAGTCATAATACATCGTAACAAATACAGTCGTACAGTAGAGAATTGTCCCACTCTTTCCTGTCCTGCCCTGGACTTTCGCGGTCGGAAAAAATGGGGGCCCAGTCCCAAAATTATCATTTTTTCTTTATCTTCTTTCGAGATACCATAGTTTCATCCAAGCATCATGCCTCATGCTTTTTTTCGCAGTCATTTTAAAACTTTTAAAAATTTGTTTTTTCATTTGCTTTTTAACACATAGTTGGAAACAATAGATGTATGAGGGACGGTTTTAATAAAATTTTCCAAAACGCAAAAATCATTTTTGAAAACATATCAAAAAAATTTTATACTTGGAGAGGACCCTTTTAAAAAATTTTTATTTATTATTATTATTATTTTTTATTATTTTTATTAAAAATTATTTTTATTTTTATTTCTTTTATTCAAAAATATGAACATTACATAAGGGTATTTAAGAACTTTCCCCAGAGATGAACCACATCTCAAAGGTGAAACCCTTTACAAAAAAATTAAATATACATGCTTACAAATAAAAATACATAAAAAGAAAAAAACAGAAACAATTTTTTTTTTTTTACACTAAAACTTTGCGTAGTTGTGGGGGGTTTCCTAAAAAGCTCCCTTTTTAAAAGCTCTGGACCCCCTGATTGCCAGAGATATTTTTGGAGGTTCTCTTAAAAAATTTCTTCAATTGTCCCACAACCCCAAAAATAATGGGAACAATCTTACAACGGAATTCCACTTTTGTTGAATTTCTTTTTGAAGGTCTCGATATTTTTGTGTTTTTTTCGTTTTCCTTTAGGACTAGGGTTGCGGTCTGATGAATAGCTACATGATGATAAAACATTTTTGAGTCGCTTTTTTTTTAACAACAATGTCTGGTTTTTTGTGAAGAACCTTTCTTCAGTGTTTATTAGTCTTTCCACAATAGGGTCACTTCCCATTGTAAAAATACTTGTTCTGGTATATGAGTACCTTTGTAGAAGTTGAGTTTTTAATTCTACAAATGTTCCAAGCAAAATCCCCCAAACTTTTCATGTCGATAAATGTATTCCTTTTTTTGCTAAGCCGGCACCCAGAAAAATTTCTACGCTTTTCAAAAAAGCTTACAAAAAACGACATTGTCATTACGTCGATTTTGAGAATTCTTTTTTCATAACTTTTGTTCTTAAGGCTTGTTTTGTGCAGCTACAAAAAGGGACTTTCAGTTTCACCTTTGAGTTTACTTCTCCCCAGCCACTTTTTGGGTTTTGTCTTGGTAAAATTTTGGGGTTTGCTCCATGCGTGTAATATATTGTCATGAAAAGGTTTGATTTCCCAGCAATTATTAAATTTTTTTTTGGATAATGTTCTTTATTTGCTTCTTGATTATCTTGCCCTTTTTAGGATGGACCTTTTTATCGATTAATATGGGAAATTTCCCAAACCCTGTTTGAAATTTTTCCCTAACTTAATGACAGTTTTTCTCATAGCTTTGCGGACCAGTTTTAAACCCATTCTAAAAATTTTCATCCCCCTTTTCCCCTTCTATGTAAAAACTCAAACCAATCATTGCGTTTTGTATGACCCCTATTGAGTTATACCTCGACCTCCATTTTTCCCTTTGGATATACAGTCTTTGACGTCCGCTCGGGATGGTGCATTCCGTTATTGTCAAAGTTTTTCCTTTTTTTTCGATCCAATCTTTTAAAGTTTTTCTATGCTCCAATCTAATATACCAAAGTATAAATATTACTGGCACAGAAAAATTACCAATGCAATAGTTTTATTTCTCCTTTTCAATTCACTTCAAGTATTAATCTTAGACGTCGTTTGTATTCTTTGCTAAATTTTATCTTTCATATTGTATGCTGAACACCATGGCCTTCTTCTTTCCCAAGATATTTAAAGGATTCTTGCCAAGTCCCAAAGGGGTATGCCATCAAGTTGGATTTTTTCACTTGCGACAATTTTCCCCCTCCTTGAAGTCGTTTTCTTGCACTTCTCGATTCCAAATTCCATAAAAATGTCGTCACTGAAAGTTTTGACGATTTTTAGTGAACTAAGTTCATCGTCATTTTTCGCGATAACTTAAAAAGTCCATGTACAAAAGGGTGCAGATTTTGTTTCATTCGGCAATAATGCATCCCCAAACCTGCGTCATTAGGGACTTTTTTAAAGGAAACAATCATGCAAAATAGAAGTGGCGATAAGAATCACCCCGAAATATTCCTCTTGTATGTGAACTTATTTAGCGATTTCTTCAGTTTCCGTTCTTATTTTCATATTGTATTTCCCAAATTTTGCATCATATTTTTTCAGAAATTTACAAAATTTGGGTTGCCCCTTTAAAATTTCCAATACTTTTAAAACCCAAATGTGTGGCACACTACAAATGCTTTCTTGTAATCAAACCAACCACCTAAATTCTTCTGTTCTGTTTCAATTTTCCCCTTTTAGCTTTCTCAAAGAAATGCCTTACTTCCCTAGATTTTTACAACAACCTTTTTGCTCTAATGGATTACATTATTTGTGCTAAAAACACTTTCATTCGTTTTAGTTTTTATTGACGTTAAGATTTTTTTACATTGTGGTAAACATTGATAGGTCTATAATTTTTGGGTTTTTCGTTTGTGCTGATTCGGTAACAAAAACGTAACACCCGTGGTCAACCATATGGGGCGTCTTTAGGGTGAGCCACAGCATTATTGGGAAGTTACTAAAAAAAGTATGAGGGTGTCAGTTGTTTTAGCCAAAAGTTGGTAATTTGTCTGGGGCCCCGGTGCTTTCCAGCTAGCACTTTTTCCCAAGGGAACTAGACAAATCACACATTGTAATTTTTTTCCCCAATTCAATCGGAAATTAACACAATCCAATTCTTTATGTTGAATCCCCTTTAGCTTCGAATTATGCTTTTTGTTATCTTCCCAGATTTATTTCCAAAAAGTTTCTATTTCTTTTTTTGGTGATTTTTTTATTTCAATGTTTGTTTTCCCCAAGCTCTCTGTAGATTTTTTCCATTTTTTGAAAAAAGTTTTTTGGGCAAACGCAGTGTTCTTTTCGTGTATCTTTTTATTTCTGAGCTTTGGCCTGAATCTTCTGTTTTAAATTTCCTTCTACTTGAAAACCCCACTTGGGATTGTGTATACTATACTTTTCAAAAAATTGCCCTTTCTTTACAGAAGTTTTACGAAAGATTTAATTTTAGTTCTTTTTCATAAAAAAAGGATAGGTCTTTTGCCATGAATCAATTGGTTTTTTTATTCTTATTTTCCACTTGGTGTATCGATTGTTTTTATAAAGATTGTTCTTTTTAACAAGTTGTCTGTAATGATGAGGGGTGTTCCATAAAAATAGATGATTAAGGGTTGTTATTCTATTGGGTGCGATTCAGCAATAATTCGGTTAAAAAAAGCATTGTCTGAGATTAATTGTTCTGCTTTTTTGTTTATCTTATTTTTCGAGCTTTTTCGGGGTTTTTGGGAAAATTTTGAATTGTATCCCTTGAGAAATAATTTTGTCATTAAGTGGATTTTTTCGTCAAACAGGGAAGCACTTCCTCTAGATTTTGTTATTATTATTTTTATCATTATCATTATTATTATGTGTTTTTCCCAACATTCATTTCATATTTTATAATAAACATACGGGGGATGTAATAGCAGACCTAAGATCCATTTTAGACTTATACACCCCTCCAAAATTATATAAACAATAAAAAATACAATAAACAAGATGAAAAGACTACATATCAAACTCTTAAAAAAAAAATTCTCTTGCGCTCCCCAAACCCATGAGAGGAATTTTCCTTTACTTAGAAGGGAGGATTCCAGAGCGCTGCCTCCCTGTAGTAAAAAGGATTTCGGAATCACTTGTTCGAGCAATTGGCGTCCTTAAAGGGCAATCCTTATTTCTTCCCCTCCCCAATTTTCAGTCCATTTATGGGGGGAAAGGGGACGGGGGGTCAAGAAATGGTTCCACTCATAACCTCTTTAGGAAAAAAATTTACATCTCTTGAATACGCCCCAAATTTGGTATATTAAGCTTTTTTCTAGAAACGCTACGGAGGGCAGTTCTGTACCCAAGATTGCTTAGTTGCCGATTCTGTAGAGTTTAGTTTTTGCATGTTTTTTTTGGGGTTTGGATGCCAGCTGGGGCACCACACTATTTTTTGGCCTAATTAGCGTGATAAAAACAACCTTAGAACTCTAGGGTTTGGGTATCTTTTAAGTTTCGGGAAAACAAAACTTGCCAGTTTTTGAGCATTTGACTTAACAATATTTGTGTGCCTTTTCCAACACAAAGTCAGAAAATGTTTAAACCCCGTAATTTTTTTGTTTTCTTATTTAAGTTGACCGTTATTCAAAACGTATGTTCCATTGATTGGGTCTGATGATCGAGAGAGTCTAAGAAGCACAGATTTTGAATCGGTTAAAACACATACCATTTACAAGCACCAAGAGTTTATTGCACCCAAAATCAGCTTGTAGAGCATCAACATCATCGAATTTTTGTAATAGAGCGGTATATGGTACAGTCATCTGCATACATAGCTAGCTTAGATTGTACACATGAAGGAAGGTCCATCATATAGATGATGAAGAACAAGGGGCCAAGTACAGAACCTTGAGGCACACCCGTGATTACATCAATGTTCCCTGATTGTGATCCATTAAATACAGTGCATTGATTTCTCCCAGTAAGAAAACTCCTACACCAAATTAGAAGAGAACCTTGTATGCCAAAATTCCCAAGTTTTGTCAGAAGACGTTCATGTGGAACACGGTCAAATGCTTTAGTCAAATCAAGGAGATAACGTCCCCCTGCTTAATTGACTTTTGATCCAAACTGTGTTGCCAATCCTCAATTTACTTCTGAAAGCATGGACACAGGATCTTTTTGGCAAAACCCATGTTGGTTTGTAGGCTAAAGATGGCTGAAGAGTAGCAAGGGGTGTGCGGGTCGGAGCAGTAAACTCTAAAAATTTAAGTGGTAAATCTAACCTTTTCTCTCAACACTTGCAGCATTCTCAAACCACAACTCTCATCGACCAAATCGTAAGTCTGAAAAGAGCGAACATCATCTCCACTCGACATAAATTACAAAATACCATCCATCTATCTCATAGTCATAAGAGTATTTTAGCATCATCTCTCATTCCCTGGCTACCTGGTGTTCCCGGGACCGAGCCACCGTCTGTCCATGGGTTCCACCACCCATACAGTGTTACACTTCTCCAGATTTCGACCGTTGCAAACTTTTGCCGAAAGAGACCGTAAGCTGTATACTTTCTCCGCAAGCCAAAAAGAAGAAAAAAACGCCCGCCAAACCCCACCCTCAAGAATGCACGAGGCACCCGAAGCCAAGCCAGCCACTCCTCTTGGGAGCAGCATAATAAGTCGCCCTCGCCGGACACACCCACACCTCCAACACCACATGCTAGGGACGTAGGCGCCAGGCTGTCTAGCACGAGGACAGCATGCTCAAACCGCATGGCCAGCGTTTGAGAGCGACTCGAGCTGTTTCGATCACCGACACGAAAAAAAGAAAACGCAGCCTCTTCCAATGATTCAGATATCCAATCCCTAACCTCGTCTTTTTCAAGAATTTAAATAAAACTGTTTTAACGAGTTGTCAGCTATCCGAGCAGTAGTTGACGAACTACAAAAGAGGACCGTCGCTTGCGAGGAGAGAGTAGACGACTTAGAACAATACAGTCGTAGAACTGTCTTGTCGTGCACGGCATTCCAGCGCAGCAAGAGAAGCCCACCATCGACGTCGCCTTGGACAGATCTAAAAATAAATTAGGGATAGACCTCGACTACCCTGACATCGATCGGGCTCACCCGCATTGGCGTTCGTCGGAGTTCGTCGGACAGACCACGGCCTATCATAGTCAAATTCGTCTCATACCAAGCCCGAGACGATGTTGGCGCACAAAACGGAATCTACGAAACACTAAAATTTACGATCACCGAGTCACTCACCAAAATTTGAAAAACAGATATTTCGCGCAGCCCGAATTAAAATTAGGCGTAAAAAATTTGCTGGACCCATGACGGCAACATTATAACGGTCAACGAAAACAGGTAAAAAAACATACATCAGGAGACAAGAAGACATCGACGAGTTGGGAGTTCCAGGTAAAACAAAAACTCTCCGACCCAAGGAACAATTAACAAGACCAACCTCAAACTTTGTTAGTTTTGTGTAATAATTCCTATCCTTATTTCTTACTTAATAATTATTGCATTGTAGATTATTTACTAAATAGGTACCCTATCTTTAAATTCGGCCTAGAGCCTACAAATATTAATTCTGATTTAAATTAGAAGAACGATAGTTCACCCTTATTAGTTTACCCTTTTAATGATTTTAATTTGGGCTATAAGTCCAGTCGACATTAGCATTTTTTTTTTTTATTTATTTTATAAGCAATAGTTTAATGTAAGTACTTATATGGCACATATGTATGCCTAAACATGATTATTTTTAGCACCACGGCCCAAAAAACGTAATTTGACTATAACAATTTAAACATAAGATCTTTATTTCCTAAATTTGATGATATAGTTGAGCTTGTAACGGATAATTGTATAGACATAATAGCGATCACCGAAACTTGGCTTTGCAACTCATTCACTCGACAAATATCTGCATCCCGGGCTACACGCTGTGGAAGCAGGACCGCCAAACAGACGGGGAGGCGGCATAGGAGTATACGTTAAAAATGGTATAACCTGTAGCAAAGTTAACACCACCCAGTGACATCACTGACACCAACCTGGAAAGTCTCTGGCTAAAATTGAAGTTTAAAGGAAAACAATTGCTCTCGGTACTCTTTATAGCCCCTCGTATACGGATCATCGTAGCAGCCTTGCCACACTAGAACAAACAATTACACACATTTTACCAGTAGTAGATAAATTTAATTTGCGTTGGTGATCTAATATCGACCTACTCAAACCTCATCTCCCGGGGTTCGAAATCCATGCTTAATCTACTAAAAACTTTTAACTTCAAGCAGTTGATAAGCGAGCTACAAGAATCACCAACGACAGTAAAACCTTAATAGACCTAATAATAACAAAAAAATATAGAAGACGTTCTCGAAAGCAAGGCAATAGACATGGAGGGTATAAGCAAACCATCACCTCACATACTGTGTAATAGAAATAGTAAACCCCCGCCAATACTCAAAATAAGACATATAGAGATCTCAAAGCCTTAGATGTAGCGGGTTTTCATCAAGACGCCGTTAACATTAACTGGGGAGAAATTCTCACCATGACATGTCCTAGTGAACAGATAGATGCACTAAACAATAAAATATTGCAGCTCGCCGACAAGCACGTACCACTAAAATCTGTCAGAATTACTAAAAGCAAAGCCCCCTGGCTTACCAATAACATTAAAAAAATGATGCGTCTTAGATATAAAGCTTATAAAAGTTCACTATTACGAAGCTCGACAGGGATAGAGAATACCGTGCTTTAAGAAACTACAAAACAAGCGCGATTAGACGAGAGAAAAAAAGCTTTTTTTGAAAATGAGGTAAGAAACTCTGATAAATCTAAATCTGCAACCATATGGAATATCTGTAGTAAATTAAGCTTACACAACAAAAGTGATGAAATGCATATACCAGACCACCTTAGTGACCCCAATAGTATAAATGATTACTACATACAATCAGTTGGCGACATAGTGGCAGATAAAGAATTAATTGCGTGGTATGAGAACCATAAACATGAAAATATAACAAGTGAGTTGTCGTTTGAACGGGTAAGCTCACACGAGATTCTAAAAATATGTAAATCAATCAAATCCAAAAGCTACGGGGATTGACGGGGAAAATCCGGTCAATATTCAAACTTTGTCTTCCTTTTTGTGTAAATATCATTACAGAAATTTTAAAACAACTGTCTCATAAAGGGAGACTTCCCTCATGGGTGAAAAACGTCACTGATCAAACCACTCCCAAAAATAGTAACCCAACTCGCTTAAAGATCTTAGACCTATTAGCATTTTGCCCTATGCGTCAAAGATACTCGAAAATATACTAACAAACAACTAACAAAATTCTGTACAACCCATAACCTTTACCTGCATCACCAAAACAGGGGTTTAGGGCTTTTCACAGTACTACAACAGCATTACCAACATAACAGACGATATCATTAGAGCCAATGACAAAGGACAGGTAAACAATGGTGATGCTAGATTATTCCAAAGCTTTCGATACTATCGATCACAAACTTTTACTTGCAAAATTCTCATATTTTTGGCATATCCAATTTAGCACTTTCAATATTAAAAGACTTTATTACGAACAGGTCACAAATTGTCATATCAAATTCCAAACTTTCAGGGCCAAATCAATAGTTAAAGCTTTAAGTCCTTTAATGTTCACACTTTACACATCAGACCATAATGAAGGGCCTCAGGTTTTATAAGGCTCATTATTATGCAGATGGCAGTCAAAATATGTCTATCCTACGGGCCCGCGTGCTGCCAAAATCGCAGAAAATAGAAATGAATACTGACCTCACGTATGTCAGCGAAAACGTCAAAGAAGCACGCCCTTTAATTAAATTCAAGCAAAACGACTGTTATTCATTTGAAACAAAACACGGACGACAGGTTTTAAAAACAACCCACCTATCTTACAAATAAATAATGAAACTCTCCCAACTACTGAAACTACGAAAAACCTTGGGGCCCGATCATGGACTCTGAGTTAAGATTCACAAATCACATTAGCAAACTCATTCAACACACTTTTTGTAAATTGAAAAATCTTTACAAGTTTTCCAGAATATTGCCACAAAAGGTAAAAACAGCTTTAGTGGAAACACTCATTTTGTCAAAATTCGACTATGCAGATATTGTGTATGGTCCGTGTCTAGATAGTATACAAAAGAAACGCGTACAATACGCTCAGAATGCATGCATACGGTACACACTTGACATGAGAAAATACGATCACATCTTGTACAAATACAAAGAACTAAAGCTACTAAATATGTCAAATCGCAGGTTGCTCCATCTAGCGTGCCTAACACAAAAAAAACATGAAGTTGGGTCTACTACGATCTCAGAAAAAAACTTCCCCTCAGGAAAGCATCACATTCTCGAAATCTTAGAATCATAAATGAAATATCCATATTCCCTCACTTGAGCACGGCTTCAAGAAATCGTTTACCTACACGCTGCACACACATACAATAACATAAAAATTGAAAACAAATTTTTTCTCATCCACAATTAAATGAATCTTAAAACATCTTTATTGAATGGACAAAAATAAGTTCATAAAAAGGGAAACATTTTATAGTTCGCAATATGTCATGTTCGGTGATGGCCATTTGTATTTACTAGTTGCTATTATCTATTGCTCATTACCTGTTCCTAATGCTGCACATACTATACTTTATTTAATTATATATTCCTCGACTATCCTCATCACTATGGAACATTTGAAGGGTGCTAAAATGTAAAACCCAAAATTGTGTTGCCGTGTTTTTATTAACTAAACATAATTATTATAATTAACATTTAGAATAGCCGTAAGTTATGTTAGTTAAGGTCAATTTAAGAGAAGCCATTTTAGCTTTAAAATTTGCCTTTTCTTCAAGAGAAATAAAGACATTATTATTTATAAGTCCATTGCATCAAAGTGTGTAAGAATGGATCTACTTACTAGTCTCTCAAGTACCTTACATAACACTGATGTCAATGCTATTGGCCCGTAGTTAGAAATGACCTCTTTTTCCCCCAGATTTGTAAACTGGTATACATTTGCCTCTTCCATGACTTAGGAAAAAGTGCCAGTCGATAAGATAGGTTGAAAAGGCTTGTGATCGATGGCGATATAAATGCTGAACATTGTTTAATATCTTACATGGAATACCATCAGGTCCGATGCTGCACCAGCCGAAGGTTTCGTAAAAAATCGACAAACATCTTTTTTCAGAAACCTGTAGATTCAGCAGAGGATCCAAGAGGCCAACACCTAAGGGATTTAATATTTTAAAATTTAAATATTTAACGATGAAACTAGTACTGATGTAAATGCAAATACAAGCACCACCTGATTTTCTACATGTAAAAGAGGTTAACGATGTAGTTGCTATAGCTGGGCAGCCAATTCAGCAACCCCCAGTTTTCATTTTCAGAAATATTAAATAAACAGTCTTTAGTTTTTGTATCCAAATTGTATTCAAGTAATGTATTACCTAGGAGTCTTGTACAAACGATTTTATCAGACATGACCCGACAAATTTTTTTTT
>JAMZAV010013016.1:0-17179 GCA_024449915.1 Sweltsa coloradensis | reverse complement strand
GCTCTACTGGCCTGCTAGCCTATAGCACTACCAAAGGCCGTGACGGTAGGCCTAGCCTACTAGGCCTAGCAACTAGCTATGGTAAGAAAGATGCAAATCTAGGGCCTAGCTAGGCTCTACATAACAAAGTATTAAACTTTCATGTCTAGCCCTCTGCCCTTGCCTAGACCCACCGCCGTAGCCAGGGGTAAATACCCGGGTAAAAAATCTGGAGTAGCAAAGACCATTTTGAATTGATAATACTGTTCATTTTATTAACCACAAATTAAATGCACGAAGTTTTATTTGTTTTCGCTACGCACGCCGAGGAATGTGTACAAAAATATCAAAGATTTGAGTTATACCCTATTGGTCCGGTGGTGGCGAAGGGTGGGTGGGTTGGGGGGGGGGGGAGAAACAGGACTGTGGTGCCTACAAGGAGGTCTGTCTCGACATGTCTCTTGTAGATAGATAGACCCCCCTCTGTTTGACTAATGCAATTATCCATGCCTAAACGATTTGTGGCCACCAAACACAGTTTCATCTCGAATTCCAAGAAATAGTCAATCCATTTGGTGACGAGATGGCAACATTTTTGTGTTCTACGAATATAATACAACCCATAACCCTGTCTTTCCGTTCATGCAAGTTCAGTGTTCAGCTCAGTGTGTCCACCGTTTTTCCAAAATTTACAGATAATGGCTGAACGGGACGTTGTGCCCTGCCTTCCCCCCCCCCAAAAAAAAATAAAAAATAATACAATTACCTTTATATTCACTAGTCCTCTATCAATTAGACAAAATTTCAAGTCATCTTCCTTTGACTTTTAAAATATCGGTTAGAGTTGGTCACTCACTTTTTCTGCAGTTTATGAGCGTTATATTTCCTTGATTGGATGAGCGAAGCGAAGATTCCATTCTACTATGCTGAAGAAAAAAATCCTTTTTTTTCTTGTTTTTTTGTATTTTTGTCTGTCTGTTAACACGATTCCGGCTAAACCAATACTCCAATTGCGATGAAATTTTCTGGAGACCTTCAAAATCTCTGAACGTAGAACAGCCACGGTTTTGAGCATAATCGAAAAATTATTTCTTATCAAAATTGCAATTTTACGATTTTTTTCGATTTTTTTAAAACTTTATTTTACTTATAAGTAACACCTACATGCTTTATCCGATTATAATGATTTTTGCACAGATCCTTTATTTTATGAATTAATATATTGTTGTGAAATTTGAGCGTAATCGATTAAATTATTTCTTATGAAAATCGCAATTTTACGATTTTTTTTATTTTAAAACTTTCTTCGGCTTAGGCCTACATGCTTTATCCGACTGTAATGATTTTTTCTCAGAACCTTAATTTTATGAATTTATATTCGTGTGAAATTTGAGCGCAATTGAAAAAAAAAATCTTGTGATAATTGCAATTTTACGATTTTTTTTTTTTTTAATTTCTTCACCTACATGCTTTATCCGATTGTAATGATTTTTTCACAGAAGCTTAATTTTATGAATTAATATTCGTCTGAAATTTGAGCGTAGGCCTAATCGAAAAATTATTTCTCATGAAAATCGCAATTTTACCTTTTTGTGTTTTTAAAAAATTACGCTCATCCAACAACTCGCCTGAAAAGGCGTTTGCGAAGCTTCCTAGTTATATAAATCTTCAAAATAGTGAGCTACAGTAGCCTCCATAGGCAGCACGTACAAAATAAGGCTTCTTAACTGTCTAATTTAAATTTTTGTAGTTAATTTAGATTGATTCATAGTTAGGTAAAATGCTTTCCTCTTCAGTTGCACCCCGGCGAACGCGATCGGGGCGTCCAGTGGCTACTGCGCGGAGAGGGCGGGGTCGGAAGAAAGCAGCATCCCCACGAGCACCTCGAGCAACACGAAACACTCGTGCCAAGCAGCAGATAGATGAAGAGGATGAGGATGAAGAAGCTCTTGAGGTAGGGGTGGTTTTTTTGTGGGTAATCGTATGTGCTAGGTGTTGGATACTTAGTCGGGGAACAGGTTAACCGCCCGTGGCTGAAACACCGGTTTGTGATTTTTCCGCTCCGATAATCGCCTATTGTATTGTTAAACCTTTCCATCGAAAGAATGCAGATAGCTCGAAATTGTTTTCCATACGTAACAACTTTGTTACTCCTTTCGTGATAGCTCACAGGGCTAAAAAAATACTGGATGCCCGTGCTTTGTGAAAGCATTGTAGGTGATTGTTGTCAAGTTTCTATTGTTACTTGTTTATTGTTATTATAAACCTAAAAAAAACTCATATTAAAACCGTTATTCTATGGATTCTGGCTAACTTTTACAACTTTTTATTTCAAAAAGCAATACATAGGCCCTAACAATTACCTTAAACGGGTACCTATTTAACCGTTAAACTCAAAAAAATATATTTCATTCAGGCTAACTAGTAATGAATTTAGCAATTAACAGAAAAATTATTGGGGCCACCATGACCTCCCAAAAAATTGTCAAACATGACATTTTACGAGCTAGGTCCCATCGGCAAAAATCTCCCATAAGAAATAACATGGGGACGATCTTTATGCCCCGTGACCATGGAGGATTTTGATCCAAAAAAATATTGGCCATTATTGACGTACTTTACAGCCTTTTCTGTAAATTCTCTATATTTTGTTTTGTAATTTGGGCAAGTAGTTCGGTCAAAATAGGTTGATTACCAAGATTGGGTGTGATTTTGGAATGCATATTTTTGCGTACTTGAGGGTATATTGGTGCACAGTTTCAAGAAACGATGTAAAAAATGGGCATTTTAGATTGGTACTATGCTCTAGTATCTATGTGGACTAAAAAGGAAGTAGGTTAAAGCCGATTTAAGAAATTTCCCAAAATACCAATTTTCGCAAATTTCTGGATCCAATATTAGGTAATATTATTATCATGTAAGTAGCCCCTAGTTATTATTAAGGATTATTCATTCCCCCTCTCCCAAGAGGGGTTATGTCTATGCAATGTATTAAATGTATGTAAAATATGAAATATGAAATATGAAAAAATTGAAAAATTGGTGTTAAATCACAATTGAAAGATATAATTTTTTAAACTGTCATTTTAGTGTAGTATTGTGCTATAGATCATGTAGTAAAAAATTATTTTTTGAGTTAATAGCCCCTTTAATGTATATGTAAAATATGAACGTTGTAGCCCCACCCGTTTGGTCAGAATCGGCCCAAATGTCACGAAAATATTGCACTAAAAATCGAAAAAATCGTAAAAGTATGATATTCATGAGAAATATTTCTTCGATTGTACCCAAAAACGTAGCAAGTCTAAGTTCAGATATTTCGAAGGTCCCCTCCAATTTTCATCAAGATTGCATATGCTGTTTGCCCGGTAGAGAGCGAAAAAACAGACAAAAAAAAAAAACACCCGAGCTAATTTTTTGGGGGGTTAGTGAAATTGAAGTCTTAGCTTCGCTCATCCAATACATTTTTTGAGTCTTGGCTCAGCGTGGATCTAGTACAGATAATTTTTTGCTTGTTTTTAAAAATATATTTCTCTTTCATACACAAAGGGCAACATTCCTTTTTACCCCCACCACTACAAAGCATCTGCATTCTTCCGTTGGAGCTAACATAAAATGTAAGCATAAATGTACAAAGTGACCAAGTAAGATTAGCAGAGGCAGTCTTCAACTATTTAGCAGGAGGAAGGATCCTGCTCCATCCTGCTATTTTCTTCACCTGTATAAAAATCTACTACCTTCCTAATGTCTAAAGATGTGCAAAAACGGTTTTTAAAAGTTTGAAAATTCGCGCCTTAAAGGGGTATTTAACCGCTAAACTCAAAAAATATTTTCATTCAGGCCAACTAGTAATGAATTTAGCAATTAACAGAAAAATTATTGGGGCCACCATGACCTCCCAAAAAATTGTCAAACATGACATTTTACGAGCTAGGTCCCATCGGCAAAAATCTCCCATAAGAAATAACATGGGGACGATCTTTATGCCCCGTGACCTTGGAGGATTTTGATCCAAAAAAATATTGGCCATTATTGACGTACTCTTCAGCCTTTTCTGTAAATTCTCTATATTTTGTTTTGTAATTTGGGCAAGTAGTAAACGATGATTACGATCTCACAATCGCGTTGTATGACCCGGCACCTCCACCATATGTACCAGACGGGATTAATTTAATTTCGACTGGGTACCCGGCACCTCCACCAAAACTTTGATTTTTTTTCGGTGACCTAATTCGCGTTTAAAGACATTTTTGCTAACTTCGCCGCGCTAGTTCGCGGTAGGCCTATCTACTAAAATTTCACGAAAATTCGCGAATTGGAAATTGGTACCATTCAATCACAATTCAGGAGTTTCATGTGCAAATTGAATTTGAAGGGATTATTGCAACTTTAAAAAAATTCGCAAATTTCGTTGTCACCATTTTTGCACATCTCTACTAATGTATCATCGCTTGTGCTAGCACCTTTTTTCCTTAAGTCTGGAAGTATTTCATGGCCCACTGCTAGATATCTAGTCACTTCCTAGTTTCCTTTAACTAAATGTTCTGTAACTTATATATTCTGTATAATATTATTGATGATGAAGGAGGAATATCATGTACACAACATGGGTTTCGTAAGGGTTATTCTTGCGAAACTCAGATAACAGGGTTCACTCAGGACATAGCTGATACACTTGATAATAATGGTAGGGTTGATGCAATATTTATTGATTTTCAAAAAGCATTTGACAAAGTAACACATAAGATTTTAATGGAGAAATTCGGCAACAAAATAAAAATAATAAAATTGTGAAATGGGTCGGGGACTTTTTGAGAAATAGAACTCAAAGAGTTAGAGTAGGGAATGCAATTTCTGAAGAGATTGAAGCTACTTCCGGAGTACCTCAAGGCAGTGTGTTAGGACCAAATTTGTTTATTATATTTATAGATGATATACAAATAGGAATAAAATCAAAGATAATATTTTTTGCGGCTGATGGCGTGTTATACAGGGAAATAAAGAAAGAAGATGTTAATATAATTAAAGAAGACTTAACACTTAACAGTAATTGAAAAGTGGGTAGATATTAGGGATGGGCGAACGTTCGAAATTCCGAACTCGAACCGAACTTTTTTTGAAGTTCGGTTCGGTTCGAGTTCGAAATTTGAAGTTCGAGTTCGTGATTTATCAAAATTACGAACTTGCTCCGAACTTTTAAACTTGCCGCTATCGCGCGCGAGAAAATCCTCCAATGGTGAGGCAGTATTATTCATTCGACTATCGATTTCCTGCGATATTTTCGATAATTGAAATGGAAGCAGCTCTCCACCAATTGCGTGCCTTCTAATGTTCGACTAATCGATTTGCAGCAATAATTCGATACATCATGAATGTATCCACCAATGAGAAAGCTGCTAATATAAGACGCCAAGACGAGACGCTGTGACATTTACGACGATATTTACGATGTTTTATAGAGCAACAAGTATTATTTGGAATCACTGAACAATGATTAAAGACCAATTAACCACGTTTATATGCAATAATGATCACAAATAAATTCCTCGCAGGCAAGTTTTAACCACATTTGCGTCAGCTTACACACCTTAATACTATGTCGATAAGCTACATAACCTCAAAATAGATCGTCATTTTACGTTTGTTATTCAAAGTTAGATAACAATAACATGCCCATGTTCTAGACCTAATAAAATTTAATAGTTGCGGTATTTAGACGAGAACTGGCCGCGATTTCAAAACAATCTTTGAAAGGTTAGGTTTATGGACTAGGGCCTAGACCTAGGCTAGGTACCGTAGGCCTACATAGGGAATATTTTAGGCTTAGGAGCTAAGGTTAGGCTAGGGCTAGGCCAAGTAAAGGCGGCTTCACATTGCTCTGCCGCCGCGGTATGGGCAGGGCGGTGACCAATGACTGCGCTCAACGCCGGCGTTGATTCCGCCGCGGTGAAACTTGGGCGAAGTTCAACATTCACCGCCGCGGCATGACGTCACGTCGCTTCAAAAGCCTTTTAAGTTCTAAAATTGAACTCCAAAACATCTCTAGGCCTACAACCTAACCTTTCCGACACTTACCACGATCTTCTTCGTCAGCTTATACATATCTCATACATATCACAGCTCATACATATCACGACGGCGGCTGGTGAATGTGAATGCCTCCTGTTTTGTACGGCGGAAAATTCCGCTCGTACCGCCGGGCGGCAGAGCAATGTGAAGCCACCTTAAGGAAAGGCCTAGCCTTACAATAGTCGTTATCATAATAATTGTTGTAATAATTACAGCCTAGCCTAGGACATGCCTAGGGACATGTTTTATAAGCTCTTATCTAAACCAAGACTTTGGAATTTGGTAGCCTTGCCTAGGCTAGGGCTAGGCCTATGCCTAAATTTAGGATGCTGTGCCAAAAGGGCTAGGCTAGTCAATCCTGTCGATGAAGGTCGATGAAATAGATCTCGATAGTAGGGAGATATAGCCTTAGCCTAGACATTAAAGTATGCCCAATTGAAATTCCTACCTCCCTGTTTTTGGTTTTAAGCAGATTTTTTAAAGTTCGGTTCGAGTTCGAAGTTCGAAACTTCTTTTTACAGAAGTTCGAGTTCGGTTCGAAACTTAAAAAACCAAGGTTCGCCCATCCCTAGTAGATATAAATAAATTGGGTTTAAATGTGAGTAAATGTAAGGTTATTTCATTTAACAGAGCTAAGAAAAAAGTGGAAATAAACTATACGTTGTGTGGTAAAACACTAGATATTGTCATCAAGTTCAAATACTTGGGAGTATTCTTGGATAACAATTTAGATTGGGGACAACATGTTGAACATATAAGTAAAAAATCAATAAATTCTTTAAATTTTGTAATGAGGCAGCTAAAAGGAGTTCACGTAGAAATAAAAGCTAAAGCATATAAGTCTCTAATAACACCAATTTTGGAATATGGAAGTGCAATATGGGACCCTTATAAGGATAAACATATAAAAGCATTATACAAAGTTCAGCGATTAGCAGCAAGGAGAGTAACTGGAAAAGTAAAGAGGTGGAGATGGATAACTGATTCTACGGGAAGGAGGATAAAAACTTATGACAGTGTTACTAAAATCAAAATGATAGAAGATTTAGGATGGGATTCTCTGAAGATGCGAAGAAGGAGAAACAGACTGTGTAATTTGTTTCGTGCTACGAAAGGAATGGAGGGATTTATTGAGATTAGTGGAAAAATTGGAATGGATTTTACAAAGGGAGGAAAGACCATAACTGTAAGTTGGAATGCAGTGGAAAAAAGAAGGATGTTGGAAGGTGGTCATTTCTCAACAGAACAATAATTGTGGAATGGAATAAATTTGCCAGCTGCAGCTGTTGAGGAATCCAAAGTGAAAAGTTTCAGAAGATGTTTGGAGGAAGTAGATATAAAGAATAATATTTATGATGTCAACGTTTGTTATTTTTGACATTGTTATTAAATGTTAATTAAAAAAATTGTTAAGTTAAGTTAAGATAAAAATGTTAAGGATGTTTGGAAGAGTTAGATATCACATTTGGGTAATTCCGAGTTAAACTGGAATTTTCTTGTCCCGGCCCAATAACATGCTTAAAACCATATTTCTATGTGCACTAGAAAAAAAAGGAAAGGACAAAAAAGTTGTAATTTTTTTTTCTTAATTTGAAAACACCATTACTTTTTTTATTTGGTTCCAATTATTACCCCAAATTTGATCAAATATGGTCAAAATTGTCATTCCCTTGGGTGTCCTAAACACTTAATTTGAAACTTAAATCTGCATAAGTAGATTTCTATCAAACATTTTCTATATTTTTTTTGCATTCAATTCACAATGACTACGTATATCACGCACGCCAAAGCGCCTTGGTTGAAATCGCCTTCAACGAAATCGATTTGGGATCCGCCCGTATATCACGCCACTACAAAGCGCGTTCTTCCAAGTCGGTTGCAGAGTGCAGAGTCCACGTAAGCTCAAGGCGAATTGGTTCCTTCCAAGTCGATTCTAAAAGCGAGTTGAACGGAAGCGCTTCGAGGCAAATTCAACGCATATATCACAGTCTGCAATTGGCTGGAACCAAGGCGATTTCAACCATGGCGCTTTGAACGTGTGTGATGTACGTAGTCATTTTCACACTTGTGAACTTATGTCATACTAGAAGTTTGTAATCAACACTGGTATATATCAAGGTCAAAAAGTCTGTCCTATGAAAAAATGTCATTCCCCTGGATGGATCTTGAACACCAGTATTTGTTATGTTTGAGTTGGCTCTCCTGCTGTTGCCACACATGTTTATAAAGTTTAGCAGGCAGTGTGTCTTACAGAGCAGATGAGAGTCAAACAGTTTGGTGGCAATTGGTTGTAATTTAATTAGGGTTGCCGTTCGATGTGAAAATCGTGATCGATAATCGGAGGCATCGAATCGATTATCATATCGAAATATATCGATATCATAGACCCAAATCGATTATCATATCAAATTCCAAATTGAGCCTAGGAAGCAGAAAAAACGCAAAATTGTAACACTAATACAAGAGATCATTAAGGATTAGAATGTTTAAAATAAAATTGAGGGCTGAATTTCAATTACACAGCCTATATTTTAATACGTCTTGACTTGCATCGGGTGTCACTGTTTACGTGTTCCAACAGTACGCGCATCTAGCGAGCGAGAGATAGTGGCGAGATCTCATCGACATTCGAGCTCACAGCCTTATCTCCTCCCAACCTCCTCGTCGTCGTTCTTTGAATAATAAAAAACTGCCACACTTGACTCATCTTGTTAGGCAGCGTCAGAAGTAATGGCAAATATCTTCTTTGGGTTTGGGACGGAAGAAACATCACGAATTCAATATAATTGGGCAGACTGACACTAGAGAAGTTCACGCCACAACACGTCGAGCCGTACTGAATACATCGCAAATCGCAATCGGGCCGGGCGATGTTTTCGTATCGCCTTGTATCGCGCTGCGAGCGCATGCGCACTGGCGGCGGTGGGCGTGGCATTATACTTGAGCAGCGATTGGCTACTCCGACAACCAATCGGCGCGTTGATACGACAGCGCGGCATTTTTAAGCATGGTAAACCGCGAAAACATCGATGTCACTATTTAAATCGATAATCATATCATATCATATCAAAATACTTGAATCGATTATCATATCATATTACTGATATCGATAATCGATCGATATTTCGATTATCGACGGCAACCCTAAATTTAATACTTCAAAGATATTATCAGGAGAGTGTACTATCTACTCGTCATTACCTTGGACACCAAAAGTATCACTTAGAATAGGCCTTTTTAGACAGTAGTAACTGCAGACAATGCAGAGTAGAATGCACAATGAAATGTGGTATTGCATCACTTTGTCACATTTTCCCTCCAAATGTATGAGCATTATAACCATAAATTGCTCATTCCCTTGGACGTCAAAAATAGTCATTCCCTTGGAGTTTTACAAACTATACTAGTCATTACCTTGGATGCTAAAAGTATCACCTAGAATCGGCCTTTTTAGACAGTAGTAACTGCAGATGATGCTGAGTAGAATGCACAATGAAATGTGGTATTGCATCACTGTCACATTTTCCCTTCAAATGTTTGGGCATCATAACACTAAATTTCTCATTCCCTTGGATGTCAAAAATAGTCATTCCCTTGGAGTTTTGTACAAGGGAATGACATTATTTTAGTCCAAGGAAAATTCCAGTTTAACTTGGAATTACCCATTTATGATGTGAAGTTCTGACTTTTGATATTGTAATTAATTGTTAATTTTTAAAAAAAATGTTAAGTTAAGATAAAAATGTAAAGTAGCCTACTTGCCACCATGTATAATACATATTTGCAAGGTATAAATAAATAAATAAATAAATAAAAAGACAGTAAGGGGGCTTCCCTCCCAACTCTGGTGCTCGGGAAACAAGAAATCCATGACTTACCCTGGATTCGAACCAGGACCCTTGGCAACAAGAGAAAAGCTGCCCCTCCTGCGATTGCTAGGCAAGGGTGCCCCTTCATTCATTCTAAGAGAAAAGGTTAGAGATAGGAAGGGTGGAAAGTCACAACACAGCACAACCAGTGAGGGGGCTTCCCTCCTAGACTCTGGTGCTTGGGCGACAAAAGAACCATGTCTTACCCTGGATTTGAACCAAGACCCGTGGCAACGAGAGAGGCTGCTCTACTAATTGTGACTGGGGTTCGGAAACGAAAGGAAACAATACTACAAATTGCAAGCTCTTGGCTATAGCACAGGCACACGTGTGCCCTTTGAGTATGAATGGTGTGTGAAGTAACCTTGCTGAAGATGACAACATGCATGCAGAATTTACTTCTTGCGTGGCCCTACCACAGGTTTGGTTATGTGTTGTGAGTTTTGTTTGCATGTAGTTAGCTGATTTTTAGTGGCCACCATCCGCCTGATGAGTCCCAGAAGGACGAAACGCGAAACGAAACTAGCCGATTGGCCTTTTCCCAATTGTAATAAATAAATAACAAGAAATTCATAACTTACTTTCTCCATAGTATAATGAATTACTGGGTACACTTATGAGAGTGCAAACGGTTTGCAATTGTTGTGCTACCAGTAATGTGAATGTTTATGTTTAGTAATTGTTCAGGCAACTCATAACCAGTGTAATAGCAATCGGTGTAAACGTGAAAGCCAGCTCCGTTAGTTGATTGAAGTAAAACATCGATGTAACACTATGCGTGCAGTGACGGGGAAGTCGGGGTGTAAAAGTTGATCAGTTCTAGGTGACCCATAGTAAAGCTAACAAACACACTATGTAGCTTGTACAGGACATGGATGGACACGGAATGCCCAGAAAATCTGTAAGAACCAATTCCTGGAAAATATATTTTTGAAGAAAGGTTGATATCCAGACCACTCAGCACTAAAATATACTTCATATTAGCCTTGTCATGTAAGGCCAAGTTTATAGTCACGTCTAAAAAGGCTTTCATCTCGGGCAGAGTAACATTACCCCAACTTACCCAGATTGAGCGTCTTCACAAAGGGGTTTATTTTTTTTCGTTTCTGCTGCTTACCTGTTTGATTCATTGGTGATTTCTTCCAACAAAACGTCCGTAAAAAAACATTTGGAAGAATTCAATGTTCTGTAGTAGGCCTAGGGATAAGAACTTGGAATCCCGGATTATGTGTAGTCGATAGTAGGCCTACCGGTAAATTCATCGTCATGCCCAGCATCACCCCATCCATAGAGGTCCGAGTAAATGGTTTTATTTTTTCCTAAAATTCGTTTTCAAAAATGTAAAAAGTGGTGTTATATGTTTTTATTCTATTTTCGCATTTCTCGCATGTAAAAACAGGGAGAATTCCAATATGCACACAAATCACAATTGTTTTTATGGCACAGATGTCACCCAAGGATTGTTTCTGCAGTCTTTCATAATTTTTGTTTAAAAAAATGTGTTTTGTCTTTGTTTCAGCTTGTATTTAAGTAAGAAACACTCAAATTATTAGCAAGTTGAGAATGAAAGTTTATGAATAGTGGAGATAATGTTGATTTTGTGAGAGGAAAAAGCAAAATAAGGTTTTATTTTGCAAAATAACTGTTAATTCAGTGTTATAACCATTTAGAGGTGTTATATGGTTTTATTATCATTTAGCGGCGTTATTTAGGTTTTATTAAATAAAACTATTTTCACGGGTCTACCCATCCATGGTCATCATCTCCCGATCCTGATAAATCATCTCAACTTTCACTTAGGCCAACATCATCTTGTTCGGATTCATATCGTCACTCTATTTCCGCTACCAAAATCACTCCATTTATAGATCCACCAACTTCAGAATCGTGTAAATAGTCCATTATATATCACCCTGCTAGTGATGACATTAGGTAGGCCTGTATGTACTCGGGTACCCGGTCGTACCAGACTCCTATTGGAGTCGACCTCATTTTTATTTTTTAAGGTGTCGATTCCTTCAAAAGTGGGTTGCTGGTTACTCCTTCCCCGTCCCCCTCGCCTACGCGTAGGGTTGCCAACCGTCCGGAATTTCTCCGGACAGTCCTGATTTTGATGCCTTTGTCCGGAAAGAGGAATTGCCTCATTCCGGACGGCACTTTGTCCGGAATTTGTGAAAAAGTCATATTTGTACTACATTTTATTGAATTTTAGAGTAGGCCCTACCTATTGCAGTGAATTAGTGTTTTTTCTCTCTAAAGTTGGTACATCAGTTGGTTTGGTAATTTGAAATAAAAGTTAGTTTCTTTCATGTAGCCGCCTTTCCGTAGTCCTACTCCTAGCTAGTCGTGCTCGTGACTGCCCTGTCTCACTACTACCCCTCCCCAACCCCTTTGTATTGTATGCGCACTTGGCGAGGCGCAGTCGCTACTTGAACTCCGCCGGCCAAGGCCAACGTAACTCAATCAGCACTGGCGCGCAAGCAGAAACATGAGATTTCAGCTTAGTATTAGTCCGTTTGTTTAGCGACCGTGGCCTTTTCCTGTGTTTTCTGTCGGATTGTTGCATCGTGAGATGGAACTGGTAGGCAATTCGCCTCCCAAAAAGAAGAATTAAAACTTGAATATATCCAAGTCATTGAATCTTTAAATTACGTATCCGGCTGTTTTGAAGGTTAAAAGGGTCCAAAAAAATTTCGCCTCCGGCGGCAGGGGCTTCGCCCCAGACCCCTTGTGTACCCACTAAAATTCGAGCTTTGTCCGGAATTCTAGTTGACCCAAGTTGGTAACCCTACCTACGCGCTCCTTCGCTCTCCTTCTCTCTCTCTCTCTGACTCTGTCTCGACCTTGGTCTGGACATTGTAGTGTAAATCGAGTCGCCCACTGCTTTGATGATAAAATGAATGAGATTGCACTTGCTGTCTCGTTATCTTATCTCATAACGCAAACAAAGGCAAACAAAGCTCGGCCAAGACTGAACGAGATTACACTTGTGGTTTCGTTATCTTATCTCATAACGTAAACATAATAAATCAGTGAGAGTCTTGGCCTGGCCAAGATTGACAAGCGAGCTAGCGATACGTAGTTGGCGGCATGGGAGGAGGGGGGGGGGGGACGGCCGGACAGCGTTGTGCAACACTAGAGTCCCGGTAGTGGGCTAAAAATAACTTTTGCGTAAAAAATTAAAAAACAAGTCAACCTTACAAACAACCAATAAAGGTATGTTACTTACTGCTAAGATATATATTTTTTGCTCTCTCCTGGAACAAATAGGCGGGTGTTCAACATTGGTGAAGGTCAACTGCTTTTACCTTATCTTTATCGCCGATCGAGGAGTCGACTCCTACCCGGTTCCCAAGGCTCCGGAGTCAACTCCAATATTTACTACCCGATGTCATCTCTACACCCTGCCTCACTCGTTTGCGACTACGAGTGGAAGCAAATCTTCATTTTGTTAGCAGTTCTCAGTTAGCTGTTCACGGATGTTTGTTTAAAATTTCAGCTCAATCTATTTGGGCGCTCGGCCATATGGGACCAGACAGACAGACATACATTTAACCGACACAGTCTCGATGAAGACCCGATCAAGTGGCGTTATAATTTCCTCATTTGCTTCGCTCACTCATCTAATAATAAAAGGCTAATAATCATCATTATCTTTGTCCTCGTCTGTGCGTTGGATCGGCCTCTCCATCTTCTTCTGTCCTGCCGCCACTCTTCTCTTTCCACCACATTCCAGCTCTCGCTGTTCCACATCTTTTTTCACACTATTCTGCCATTTGTTGTCATTGTCTTCTACCTGGAATTTAAACTCCATCATCCTTCTCAGCAATATCGCTCTTCCCATCCTTTTGACATATCCGAACACTTAAATCTTCTCTCTCCAATTCGCTCAATTAAATTCCTTACGCCTAGTACTTGATCACAGATATCCTCATTCCATATTCGGTCCCATCTGGTCTTACCTACAAATACAATGCTTCACAAAAACTTCCTACAAAACTCTCATCAACTGTTGTCATATTCCATGTCTCTACTGCATAGGGCTTATGTCAGTATTGGAACAAAGTAGGTCTGGTAGATGGTAACCTTGTACTTCTTTGGTAGGCCTACTTCTTCTTACTTCTTCTTCTTAATAATAGTAACTAGGGAAACGCCAAAGTCGTTGATAGATGAGTGAGTGAGCCATGTGTTGAGTACCTACCCGGGAACATCCCCTTTCCTCCCCTATATCTAAGGCTGGATCTAGCCCAGTATGGGGAATGATACCAGGTATTCAACACATGGCTCACTCACTCGTCTTTCAACGACTTGGGCGTTTCTCTAGTCTAGTTGGCTAAAACGCTTTTATATCCCGAATGTGGGAGACCTGGGTTCAATCCCCTGGTCAGAAAAGATTTTGTAGTTTATGGATTGTATTTAAAAAATTATTAAACATGTGAAATGCATATAATGCAGTTTGGTCTACATCAACTGTGACAATACTATGGAAAACATAGCCAGTACAAAATACGAGTAAAGATTGCAAGGTTTACTTTACTCAATCACTCAGCATAATTTGGGGGTACCTTGAGCGTGCAAGATTCTTTATACCTTGAACACTGAATACAATCACGGCCTGCCAAAAATTATTCGATAAAAATGACTTCTTCAAGAACATAAGCATTGTTGTTAAATAAAATGAAACCTACACATTTCAAGCATATTTTTCAATTTATTATTTCTTGTAGGTTTAAATTGCAACGGATTTTTCTCATTTTGTTAGCAGGTCTCAATTACCTGGTCACGGATGTCTGTTTAAAATTTCAGCTCAATCTATTTGGTCGTTCGGCCGTATGGGACCGGACAGCCCAGAAGACATACATACATTTAACAATACAGTCACGACGAAGACCCGATCAAGTGACTTTCTGAACGACATTATAAACAACTAGACATTTTAAGAAATATTTTTTACAAAGACCAACCAATCAGCACTTCCCAATTTGTTAGCCTGTGTTTGCGAAGGCTCCGAAGTGATAATAAAATAACATTTCATTTATTTTATTATTATTATTATTATTATTATTATTATTATTATTTTTATTTTTTTTACTACCGGTAGGCCTATCACGTAGACACGTTTGTATATAACTCTAAAACTTAACATGCAAAGTTTAATCGACTCATCCTAGTCTGAATTAGTTCCTATGCTTGCCCATGCCTATTATTGTTGATTCTGTTTATTGTCGTAGCTCAAGTGTTTGCTAATTTATAGCAGTTAATTTTAGACTTGGGGTTTTTTGCATATTCAGAACAAATCATCTAACACAATCAGCCCTTGTTGTGAAGAACAAACTTTAAAGAACTTTTGCATCCTCTTTGCAGAGGCGTCATTGCAGTTAAGAACCCTAATGAAGTACTGAATACTATTTTCACACCTACCACATAATCTTTAGCCAATAATTATTTCAGATTCAACATATTTCCGTAATTTAGCTGTGCAAAGCGAATGAACAATGACTTGTTTTGCACTGAAATAGCATGCATTGGCAGATCCTAAAAAACTGCTTGTACTAAGGCTGGGCTATGACATAAAGTTCAATTGTCGATATTACACATAAACTTTTGATATCGATATCGATATATCGAAAGCAATACACATAATTTAATATCCCCTCCTCCTTAGTAGTTTGCAGTGAAATGAAAAACATAGTATTTTGTAAACCATTGTATTTTTTGATTTAAATTTCACTTGGGTGGTTATTAACTTATTAAACTTTTAATGAAGGGTATTTTTGTATTAATAATGAAGGAAATAAGTATGTAGAAAAAGTTTTCCTTCCTTCTTTTGGCTTCAAGAACACTCAACATCGTGATAAGTGCATGGTCCCGGGCTCACGGGTGATGTCACTGTGAAAGGCGGCGCGGCGATTGGCCACTTGCGCAGGCGCTGCGTGGATCGGTCGAGTGGAGTCGAGTGTCTAGTCAAAAGCATACAGTCGGGTCTTGTAAAAACATCACTCAAATAACTAAAAAGTAAAAACTCATAAATAAAAACAGTACTTACCACAACTTGAAGTCCTCGAGATGAGTTATTGTCAAGCTTGCTCGCGTGCTGTTTATTACGTGTCCACACGCTCCCACGGTCCACGGAACACTTCACACTTCAAAGATAACGAACGATAAACAGAATGCCTCAACTGCTGTAAATGTGGCAGCCAGCCAACTCAGAGAACACGTGTCACAGGCGAAGGGCTAGCAACTGATCTGGCGGGAGGGGAAGAGAGGGGGGCTTGCTCGAGTTGCACACGTCCGGCCGTCTGGTTATGCGCGCACAGCGGGTGAAGGGGGGACGGACAAGTGTAGCGACGAGTGGTAAGGGGAGGAGATGAAAGGTGATGAGAACAAAAGTTTTAAAGGAATAATATTTTTTCACAGGCAATTGAAACGTGGAACAGAAATCAAAACTTGATTTTTGAATATTTTTTTTTAGATTTTATTTTATTTTTAAATTAATTACTTTCTTCGATATTTTTTCGATATGCAACCAAATATCGATATCGAAAAAATCGGCTCATATTGATATCGTATCGAAATATCGATTTCTTTGCCCAGCCCTAGTTTGTACCCCCCTCCTAAATATTGAACACGTTGGCGACCATGCGACATCTGTAGGTAGACTTTGCACAGAGCTTGTGGCTAGCTCTATATTTATTTTGGTTAAGATTGTATTTGTATCTGATGTATTTGTATTATATTTATTTTATAGTTTTATCACTTATTTAGGTGAATCATGCCAACTTCACCTTTTTGTTATTCTTACCTGTATGTATCAATCAACAATTAACGACATACAGTAGGCTACTTATTACTTGGATGTAGAGTAGAGTTTAAAGCTTATGCATTGCTTTCAGGGTAATTTTGCTGATTGTGATACCACTGAACCCAGCAGTGCTCATGGGTCATCTGGGGAACAGGAACCGGGTTCTCCTTCACAGCGGGAAGAAGCAACGAGCTCCTCCGAAGGCGGGTGTGATAAGATTCAGTACTTGATGGAAGAAGGTTATTCCAGAGTAAGTAAACAAGCTCTAGGTGCTGTGTGCTGTGTGCAGCAGATAATGAAATGAATATTGATTAATATTTTGCATACTGGTAGGGGTTCAAAACCTCGTTTCAAAAACAAGTTTTAACTTCGCGCCAAAACCGGGACGTAATGAGCTCTAAATCAGCCAAGGGCTTCCTTATACTGTGCAGTATACCCAATGCAAATTTTTCTTTATAGA
>JAMZAV010013015.1:0-17145 GCA_024449915.1 Sweltsa coloradensis | reverse complement strand
CGAGCCTCCATTCGACCGCTATCAGAGCCAAAAAAGCTGCCGACTTTTCCTTTTCCATGGAAAACGGATTTTGGGTTAAAATGTAATTTCCATCTACACTATTATCGGATCAAAATAAAATTAGCATATTCGTGACCGGACGGACATTATAAATGATTTAGCCACCTCAGATTTTGTCGCCGTTAGTTTAAAAAAAAACTTTCGATTAACTTAAATGTAACTTTTTAACTTTTGAACGATTTTGCACAAATATACAGCAACCCGCATAAGTGGTATGTACATGTGTGCCAAATTTCCGGTCGATCAGAGAAATGGTGCAAGCTGTACCGAAGCAGTAGGCTAACAGAAAAAAAACAAAAAAAAAAACAGACATTCGAGCCATAAGAGTCAAGTGGAGACGCTCGCTACGCTCGCTCAATTACATTTTAACAAATAATTTTGCAATGGAACTTGAAAAAGTAATGAGATCCCACACATAACAAAAACTTGTAAAAATACAGCCAAACCTTACATACTCAAAAGAAATTAAATCTAAATAAAGGGACAAGCTCATCTACCCTTCCACATTTGCCCATTCTTAATTCATAAACGTACAGTGTCCCGTAACAACATCCTTGAAAAGTTTGGCAAAATAGAATTTGCATGACCATTACGTTAAGATTAATTTAAAAAAAGAATTTGGATGAATTAATTAATTAATTTAAACTAAGTGGTATGCTTTATTCACGACTCAACATTATTGAACATCTTTTAAATGCACAAACTACAATGGAAAACACAGCACATACGAATTATGCAGTAGAATGCAGGGCCTTCTGCTGAATTTCTTGGCAGGATTGTGTGGGGCTTAGCGCCTGGAAAGTCGGTAGACCTTGGTCGTCGATGCTAGAAATATTGTTCAGTGTTTGTTACCAGGGTTGTGACCTCTTTTAGTATATTTCTCAATTTCATTAAGCGGGAAAAACTCCCGTATGTGTAATTGACTTTATGTTAATCAATCAAAAAAAAATACTAAACCCCGCTAAGACGGAATTTTAAATTTCTGGATTGATCAACATAAAAATTCTTTTAGTTTAGTTCAGAAAAATAAAGATACCGTATCGTTTATACAAAATTGTCTCTTTAAAACTTGACGTTTCTTTAATTCGCATCACAATCACAATAATAATTTGTGGATGCTGTTGACATTCACAACAAAATACGTGAGGTAAGTCAATCAAATGAAGTGACGTAACAGTTTAACTAGGCAGGCAGCTCGGCGCAATGAAGGGGATCTGCTTGTCCCACGGGAACACGGTCCTAGGAGTTACCTGGGAGGAGGGAGGGACCCGCCTGGAATATAACAGATGGCGCCAGTAGAACAGGAAATTAAAATACTGTGAAATATGGTATTCACTGTTGTGGCACTAATGCTCCGTCCTTCTTAATAACACTGTGAACTGTCTGCGATACATGCGTAGTGTGACTTATATTAACTTTATGCTTCAAGCCCAGGCTGATATGTTCTGGGAAGAAACTCACTTTCGTAAGAGAAGGCAAAAAAAACGTTTCGTGAAATATGACCTAAAAGTTGAAGGGTAATAATTGAAGAAAATTCTATGTCAAAAACCTTCTGAAACACCTCAATCACACGTTTTGAAAACGTTTCTGGTTTGTGCGTCCTGACCCTCATTAGACGAGGGAGCGAAGCGACTGAAGAAACCATTCAAGAAAATCGTATCTTCCGTTATTCTGTACGTCGAAAATCATACCGAATCACTGAACAGATTGCGCTGAAATTTTAAACATACATCCGGTACGAGTTTACTGAGAACTGCCAACAAAATAAGCTAGATCCATTGGATTTAAACCTACAAGAAATAACAAATTGAAAAATAGTCTGCTAATTTGTAGTATTTATTTCAACGACAATGGTTTTATTTTTTTTTATGTTTATTTGTCTGGCTGTGAAATGCAGTGCTCAAGGTGTATCGAATCTTGAACGCTCAAGGTACCCCTAAAATTGATCTAGGAGATTGAATAAACCTTACAATATTTACACGTATTTCGTACTGGCTATATTTTCCATAGTACGATCTCGTTTCTTTTGAGTGTGTTAGGTTTGGCTCATGGGATTTGGCTGTATTGTTACAATTTTTTGTTATGTGTGGGATCTCATTACTTTTTCAAGTTCCATTGCAAAATTATTTGTTAAAATATAATAATTTTTTCAAAGTCGATTTAATTGCTATTGTATAACCAATTAACAATAGAATGTAAAATATATAGTGGCCCAAAGACTTGCTTTTTGTAAACAATGTAGGCGATCATTGTCAAGTAACTATAGTTACTTGTTGATTGTATGCTTGTTAAAGGGTTATATTAAAACCTTTTTATTTGGAAGCCTTTTTGGTTTTTTTTTTAAAAGGCACTATAAAACTATAACTTTAATGTCCATGTAAAATATGAACATTGTAGCCCCACCCGTTTGGGCAGAATCGCTGGCCGATTAAAACTGAGGAATTAGACCGCAGTAGAAGTAGAGTAGCAGTAGTAGCAGTAGCAGTAGTAGCTAACATCCTTAAAGTTATTTTGAGCATTTTTCAAGCAATTTTTCCACCAAGAAGGAATGCTTGTACCCCAACCAAATTTGGCATGTGTTGTCAAGTACCTAAATCCCCTCGATTTTGATAGTTTTCAAGTTCACATCACGTTTCATGACGGCTGGGTTACACCTCGAAATCACCCCAACTTTGCTTGCTGTATATAAGGTGCCAGAGTGTGTAGCGCGCCACGGCTTGGCTGCGGCGCCCTAACGGGCACCATGTGCTAGAAAAATAAGATAACAATTCAATGAAATTGTCTGTTACATATGTTTGCGATCCTAAATAAAATATCTATCTGAGATAAGATAACAGATAATTTGAGATCCTGCTATCTAGAGATAACGGCACAGCACAGCATCTGTGTTCGATTGCTTTTGTTTTGATGAGAGCCGCAGCTAGTTTTCTTTGTAGAACTTCACTGCAGTTTTGTACAAAAGCGGCTGAAAAGTCTTGTCTGCAATCGCAGTGATAATGGATGGTCACGGTCGTGACATCTAGGGGAGAATGTGAGGAGAATTGAAAGCAGTGGGCGAACACTAGGATTATGTAGACGCTTGGCTTGCGTGAGTGTATATCACGTTGGCGATAAAGAATGTTGATGTGTAGATGAACACATTTAAATAAACTTGAATATTTATTTGTGATCGCGAAGCAGCAAAAGTGCAAATAACAAAAGTTCCTAAAAGTAATAGTATTATATCAATTATGCTCACAAAGTGTAAACCAAAATGAGAAACGATCAAAACTAAATTGTTAATGAAATGCGAATCGTTGGAATGACGTGTATGGGAAGGACTAATAAAAATTCGGTGGTGAGTGAACTCAATTCACTTTGCTCAAGACGTCTCGCAACAGCACCCGAATTGTACAAGCACAACCACGCGTCCATCCTCTTGAAAAAATGTAAGTACGTGGATATTGCCCTTCACCAACTATGGTGAATGAAGTTACTAATTTTTTTTTTAATTTTTTTTTACTACTCATTTAGTTAACATACTATTTAATGCGGCTCCATCTTTAAAATAAATAAATAATAATAAATTTTATTTTAGAGTCTGCCCACTCAGTTATATAACTGATTTTCAGTGGGGGACTTTAAATCAAAGCGACCAAGCCAACCCTGCAGGCCCCGACGCAATCGACGAGTGAGCGATAACCAACCAAAGATCGATATTTTTTAAGGAAATATAGCAATCAGTGGTATGGGACAGTGCGAGCACCCGCGGATCAGCGCCAGAATCAACAAGGTCGATTCAGAACAACTTTGAATTTATTATGTGCCTCGTTGCTAGGACGGCTCCAAAGTCACCGTTTACAAATTCCTAACAAAGAACTGATGGACTTAAGTCCAAATCAGAAGTTAAAAATCTTCTGACTTTAGCGGGGATCGAACCCTGGACCTTCTGCATTGGGAGCAGAGACGCTATACAACTGTACAACTGATGGATGTAGCTCAATTAGCATAATACGAGAGACTCTGATTCGCGAGGCCACTGTTCGATTGCCACCACCGGCAATCCTGACTGAAAGTTTTCACCGTGGTTTTCTTAAGTCGTTAGGAATAAAGTTTTCTGAAACAGTTCTCGGTAGTTGTCTTCCCAATTAATCATTACCAACATACCTAGTTACCCAAATGAAAAGGAAAGGGGCTTGCTCTGCACCCGTGTTTGTTTTGTGATTTTTTTGTTTTGTTTTGTTATGTTTGCCAGAATCGGTCTTGAAAAAGGCTAGCTCTCAAATAACAGTGTTGTATCTACAGCGTGAGCTACCTCTATCGGTAAGTGAAAACAGACTGTTCGCTATTATTCTTAAAACCTGTTTCAAAGTCTTGATAAGAAAACTTTCGTTAAAGATTCAGTGTTGAACCATTACGTGGTAGAATTAAGAAATGTGACGTCACACACTCAACAAGCAGGTCCTGATAGGGAAAAGGTGGCTGGTTGGGGGTGAGGGGGCAGAATAAATAACAGAAGAATGGTCCCCGAGGAAGATTTCATTGTTAGTGGGAAGAAGTATTTAACTGAAATGAAAATTTGTTTCATCCATAATAAATATTTACAACGTTATACGCTGTTTAAGTCATACATCATAATTATAAAACACATTTTATGTGCGCAAAGGCTCTAGTGAAGAGCAATGATTTATACTGTGACATACTTTCGTTGGTATTACACAATAGTGCCTAGCACGAAGAGAAAACTCCTCCTAAAGACGTAGAAGGCTCGGCTTGAATCGGTGCGGTTGGCTTGAGCTAGCGTCATGATCAGGAGTCGATGTTGTGATCTGTTGTGATGATAACGATGCCTACTTAATAAGTTCTGTAATAATATAAAAGTTATTTCGTGAGGAAGCTCACTAAAGTACGGAAGCCTAGGAGGCCCTTGATGTGAAGGGACCGTTCTGGCTGGCTGGTGCCAATATGTCTAGGCTTATTGATGATATGATAGTAGCAATAATAATGGATCCATTAGGTTTATTAAGAGGATGTTTAGCAAATTTATGTTCGTTCGGCTGATTGGCATCAGAGTTGTTTGAAATTTTGCACAACTGTAGGGCTTTGCAGCGGCACTTTTTGAAAAATTGTTTAAAGTGAACGCTACAAATAAAAATTAGTTTTCAATTTTGGATTTTCTTAAAAAAAGTCCGAAATTTATCCTTTTCATGATTTTTTTATGGCTCAAAACAATATTGAAAAAAACGAGTGTGGGTCTGTCCATGTATTCTTTCTTGACAACTACGTACAGTTTCATATACGTCGGGTGCTTCCTGGAAGAGCAAACAGCTATTGCTAAGTCCCTAATGTGTCTTATGCCATCTTTATATGATTAATGATTATTGAATATACAATAATGCAACATAATAATTCAAAATACTCTACTGTAAGCAATGATGAAAACAATAATAAATTTACAGGTGGGCTAGGCATAGAAAATACTTACAAATATGGTTTCAGAAAACTTCAAGACAAAGGCCCTTATCGCATGGTCAGCCTTGGCTATAGAGCTAGCCTACAGAGTCAAACACTAGACTGCTCCGTCTATCTCTTTTAAATCCTACATGCCAGTTATTGACCGTGTAAAGACTAAATTTACTCAAGAACGACTAGAAGTCTTGAGAAAAGCTCGCAGGGCCGTATTAAGGGGGGGGCGCTTTCAGCCCCCGGCCTCGCTCTCATGGCGGCCTCATAATTTCACCTCCGCTTACAGTTTTTTTCCATGTATAACTTTTTCACAATTGAGAAATTCCTATACTGATTTTGAAACTCGGGCAACGAAGCTGAGCACAAGTGTAAACCCAACATATTCTGATGAAGATAAAAGAGTACGTGTGCCAAAATATCCAGATGGAAAAAACTGATCTTCGATTACAAGAAAAGGATAAATTCAAAATAGAAACCTTCAACACAATTGTTGACCTTTACGGTAATGAGATTACTAAACAAATTTGAAGTTTATTCAGAACTGTGTTCAAAATTTGGGTTTTTATCACGAATGCCCAAATCGACACTGTCCTACGATGATCAGATTGCTTCCGAAACTTTAGTAAATTTTACCCAAATGATCTCGACGCTGATTCCTAAAAACCCGGATCTTAATAATAATATCGCTCAAGCAATTCTCAAACACATCATACAAAACGATCTAGAAAATATATTTCCGTATGAATATATTGCCTTACGTTTGTATCTAACCAATACCAGTGGCTAATTGTGAAGCTAAACGTTCATTTCTCAATTGAGTTTGATCAAAAACGCTTGCCCCACAATAATGGGTGAAAAGAGACTAAATTCACTAGTTTCACACTCGGGGGGGGGGGGGGGGGTATATAGTCAACAGATTAAGATAACAAAACGGCCTCACAAAAAAAAATTAGCCCTCGGCCTCCAAATCTCTTAATACGTGCCCTGAAGCTCGGATATTTGGCAGATTAAAGCAAGACCATACAAAATTGATCTAGACGAACCTGTCTTGTCACTAAAGACCGGCTTTAAAGGCTATTGTACCACCTCTGGCCGATAATTTGAAAGTCGAAGAAACATGTCTGAAAAGTTTGCTGTATGAAAGAAAACCTTTATAAAAATAGGAAAAAAATGTGAATTTTTTGGCGGGACATAACCTCACTTTTGGAAATTATCTTTAGATTTTTGAACAAAAGTGGACGCAAGAGCATTGCAGTGTAGTCTTGTTATGTCCCCATCAGTGCAATCCACAATGACCTTTCCAGCCCGAGTAGGGCCATCAAATTCCAACTCTCAACCTTCTCGTGGTTTGGCCCGTGATTAGGGGGATTTTCTTCCTGCTCTGGCGAGCTCTGGGTCATCGTCGGGAACTTTCCCCCTCCCTTTGACTTACCTCCCCGACGGCGACGACAATGACAACACGGAAGGATGATGACACAGACGGAGACGACCACGACGTGGGGAACCCCTGCCCTCCCCATACGCTTGTGGCTGGTTCTGACCAGCACAGGCCTGTCCACCCCTTGTCCCCCCGCGTCATCCCTTACGTCCCTCCCTTCGTCTCGATTAGCCAAGTTGCATAAATATGAGACGTAAAGCAATATCCAATCAAATCCAGCCCGAGTATACAAGCAAGACCGTGAACCGTGCGAACACTGCGTATTCTAAGCTTCTCCACTACACTATATTGACGAATCGTTAGGGATTGTTAACAGTGTCTGTTTGACATTTTGTTTGTTTGTAAGTTTGTTTGTTAATTTGAGAAGGAGGGAGAGACAGGGTGAGATGGTGAGAGAGTGAGGGGAGATAAAGAAGAGAAATATGGGAAAAATAGGGATATATAACGGGTAAATGAAGGGGGCGAGAAGGTATGGGATAGAGAAAAGTAGAACCTTTGATTGATTGATTTAGGACTTTATTAACGGAAGCCAGCCAGACCTTTTCTTACATCAAACCTCTAGACGTAAACAAATTGCGAAGACAAATTAATGAGATGGATAAAGTGGGGGGGGGGGGGGGGGGGAATTAAGAACAGAAATAAAGATGAAAGAGAAAGAGAGGAGGGTGGTTTAAACTTGGGAGAGAGAGAATCCATGTCTTAGGTAAGGCGAATCTGGAAACAGTGTATTTGTTAGAACACCAGGTTTACATGATAGTTAAAACGGCTCATTACCCAAACATGATTAAATAAAAGTAATCTTGGCGTCGTTAAGTCTGGGTCGTAAACTCTGCCGTGGCCGTTACGTCAGATGGGGGAGTCAACCCGTGACCACGTGGGGTGCAGGGGGTATAAAACAATATAGAGGAATCTTACCCCTAATACCCTAACGAAGATAATCATTCAAACTTTAAAAGAAAAATCATAGTTTTTCTGCCCAATGATTAAATTGGAATAATCATTGATAAAAAAAATGATTGGAAATAATTTTGTGTTATAATTAATTGATAAAACAAAATTACTGTTTCATTATACCTTGGCACCCCGACAATAATATTAGGTTAATAGGTTATTAAGGTAAAAACGTTTGTCCCGACAGGGATAAAACCCGGGGCCTGCTCAGGGGCAGTCCAGTATCTTACCAAATGGTAGTTTTGACCTTGATTGCTAGTGCGTTAGATGAAGTTCAGGGTTATTAATGAGAGATCATTCCATGAGGCAAAATCAGTTTTAGGGGGCGACGTAGGCGTCGCTAAAACCTGGCGCAGTACATACATGGGTTGGGCTTACATTGAACTACAAGGGCGCTGGGGCCTGGTTCAAACACTTAAAACTATTTAAAAACAAAACCACGTATTACTCCCCCTTTTCCCTTTTTAAAGTATTTACTAATACTACATGTAGATAAAAGTTTTAAAAATGTTTAATGACCATAACCCTTTGACAAATTAAAAAAACAAGCAAATTTAAATATTTTGATGCTACTAGATGAAAAAAAGGGAAAAAAAATTATAGTAAAGGCTTATACTAAACTAAGTAAGTTTAAACCGTTTATGGATGTTATAACAAGTCAACAAAACCCCTAGAACTGCGCTACAGGTCAAATTTTCTTGGGAGGTCTGAGGGCTCTCCCACCCGTTTGGCTGCCGTCTGCTTCTGCGACACAGTAATGGAGAATTTCCCCCGGACCTGTTTAGGCGATACGTTTTCGGGATGGACCGGGGGGTCATTTTTTCCAGGAAGGACTGAGGGGGTCGTCCTTCCCAGGGGGGATGGTGACAGCGTCGTTTGGGTGGAATTGGGATAGGATTAAGGTTCCCTTTTGCAGGAATTTGTAGTATTACTTCCGGGGGTGGGCGGAATCAGGGGGGCCCGTTTTCTGCGGAGTTACCCAGGGGTTTCCATTGCGAGACGGGCTGGGGGGCCCAAAAAATTTTAAACCACAATCTCCGTAAGCCGTTTGTCTCAAACCCAGCCCCGACACCAACCTTACCTTTGGAGCTCCTAGCTTGGGTCCAGTCGAAGTGCTGTTTCTTTTTTGATTTTCATATTTCCCTCTCTTTCCATTCTTTCAGATTCGGCCATTGGGCTTCAAATAAAGGGGTAATTTGGTAGATTTCCCTCGAAGATTTTCGTCCCGATAGCTGAGGGGGCTTATCCGCATTGGAGGGGGAGTGTTTCGATAATTGAGTATTGCCAGGGGAGTCTTCAACTTTTTAGCTTCCCCTCATGCTTTTACCGCCGTTTCAGCAAAAACCGTTGCTCGGGGCGTGCGTGGGCTGTTTTTCTCGTGGTTAAAACCCGTAGGATTTAAAAAAATTGATGAATTCGTGGCTATTGAACGGGGGGGCCGCCATTGATCTGCCGTTTGGGGACCCCTGTCTTTGCAAGATGTTTTTAGACGAGGACCACAAGAGAACTCGAGGTTTTGCCCATCTGAACAAACCGGGAAAATCTTGAAAAATAGTCTTCATACCAAGTACTTCCTTCCGTTTATTTCCAGAATCGATCCCACCTTTCCCAAAGGGGGTTCGGGAAACGGGGTCGGCACATTGGCTCGGGTTGTTCTTTCTAACTCGATGAAATTTCGAACAGAGTTGGATCAAAGCTCGAATCTTTTCATTTATTTTGGGGCCAGTTCCGTCTTTTTAAACCCGACGTTTGTCTTATTTTTCCCAGGCCCTTTCTGGAGGGGGGTAAGAATTTGCTTTCGCAGGCTCTTTGGAATAAACTCGAGGCCCCATGAAGGGATCTCGTGGGAGGCAAGGGTCCCTTGCACCCTCCAGTATGGTAAGCATTTTGGGTCGACGTTTCTCTTGTCGGGCCAGCCTCTTGTAGTATCTTTCAGCCTTTGGTTTTCGTCACCTTCATTTGTGCCTTTTTGATCTCCTCGAGTCTTTGTCGGTTGTGGGATTTTTTGGCGCACTTTTGTACGAAAGTTCCGTGCTTGCGGAACAAGACGTCTTTTCTGAGTTCCTTCTGGTTTTGAGACGTGACAGGGCACCGCTGTGTAGAAATGCCCCGGCACATTTTCAATTGTGAACGGTACCGCATAAGTCTCATCCGGAAACCTGCAGCTCGCCAAAAGCTCACTGAGGGGTTTGGTGCCTAAAATTTTGGCCCCAGGGGGTTTGTGGCCCCGGTGGATAACAAAGTCCGCGTTAACGAATGAGAAAAACTTTTCACACGCCCAGTTTCGATAAAGCCCTTTTTTTTTTTGGGCAAAAAGGGGCGCTCCTTTTCACTCACGCCCCGTGAAGCATATGCCACTGGCTTCCAATACCTTTTTGCTGTTGCTGTAGAAACCCCCCAACCCCATATGATGATGCGTCCGCACAAACTCTAGTTGGCATGTTAGGATCATACGTCCCAACAGGGGATTTTTTCGTAACATGTTTTTGCTCTCGAATGCCTTTGTGGGGAACGGAGTCCATAAAAATTATTACTTTTTCAAAAACTCTTTTGGGGTTTGACTCTCGTCGCCAGTTTTGGGCAAAACTTAGCCAGGGGTTTGACCTTCCGAAAAATCTTCGCAGCTCCGACACATCTGGGGGGTTATTAAATTTTTTATGGCTGCACCTTTCTTCGTCTACTTTATACCGCCCTTTGATATCTCGTTTCCTAAACAAACCGGTCTACCCCAAACTGCATTTTTCTCTGTTTAGAGTGATTTTAGCCTTCTAAACCTCCCTACGACTTTAGCTAACCTGGTATCGTGCTCGTTTTTTTTCGTCGCGCCGAATACCAAAAAACGTCCATTTGACAGATGACCCCTTCGCAGCCCTCCGGTTTTGGGGGAATCCGTCCGGAAATCTCTGGGGCCGGTAATAAAAAATGGTGCCTGTGAAGAAAAACCGGCCAAACGGGGTTATGAACGTTGTCAGGGGACAAAACCTTTCGAAAAAGGGCACCTCCCAGAACCCTGAGTGGCGTAATTTTAAAAAATATCTGCCCCCTTCTATTGCCCTAACGACTCATCACCGAGGCAGTTGGTACGTTCCCTAAGAACCACCGTTCAGTTGGGTAAGTTAACATATCTATTTGCCCGATTTTTTGGGGAATTATACCATACCGGCACACCAGGGTGTTGGGTTTAATAGGGATATGACTCCCTTTTTGAACCATTTTCTCCAAATCCGTTTTTCCCTGACAAAAAGAGGAAAAGGAAATTCGTCGCGGCACCGATATGCGTAAGCTCGCTTGGGTTTCAGTTTGATGTGGTATTCCCTTCGAGCTTCCGAGCCCTTCGAACAGCTGATTTTCTACCCGTTTCCGTTTCCCCATAGGTTCTATGCCCTCAGGCCTATGCCTTACCCCTGCAAACATACCTAGGTCCTGAAGTGGGGTTTCCCGGGATGCCCCCTCCATGAATAGAGATTTTGCACCCAAACCGATTTTCCAAACTATAGAGCCTTCACCCGTTAAAATAGTTAGGGCTTTTTCCCGGGCCCAAAAGCAATTTTTCTGCTTTTTGTAGTTGGTACCGGTACTAGGAGAGTTTGTTCAAAACCCATTCAGGTATAATGCTCCATGGCCCAGTGTCGATTTTTTAAATTAACTTCAAGTTTACTTTAAGCTTGCGAAACCTGCATTGCTTGACACGCGTTCACCGCCCCTGCTGTTGGGGCTACTCCCGATAGCAGAAAGCGGCCCTCACCTCTGAATGGACGAACCCTCCCCCACCTCTGCAATTTTCTTGGAACCCGGGATGCCGCGCCCAAGGCCCACCTTTTTACATTTATTGCAAAATGGCCTTCCTTGTGGCCTTTCTGCAGGGTGGGGGTTTTTTCCCCCACTTGGGACAAAATTTTTTTCCCATGTTTTAGGGCCCAGGCCTAGGCTTCCCTAATAAGAAAAATTTTCTTCCCCCATTTGTGTTCTTCTTACCGCATCCACCTTGGCGGGTTTCCTGCCTAACAACACCCTGTTGTTTTGGATGTTCACTGCCTGACTTTCGCTACAGCCTTCTTAATGTAAGACCGGAATCCTTTTTTAGAATTCCGATAAATTTTCGTCGAGAAACCTATGACCACCCGGTCACGTACGGTCTTTTTTAAGTTGACCATATTCACAATGTTTGGCCAGGGATGCAAATCTTCACAAAACTTTAAGGTCTCCTACCTGTTGATTTCGTTGATGAACGTGCCCCCCTCATAGACACGTTCCGTTTGCAACAAAGGGTTTCAAACCCTCTAAACTTTGAGTAGTCAAAATTTATGTCTTCCTCAGACAGACCTCCCGTACCCGGACGTCTTCACCTGTCCCCCCTGTGTACACCATGGTTCAATGGTCCGGGGTCTGGTTGTTTGGGCTGGGTCTTTTCCCGAACCTTTCAAAACGCCTAATCCCCCTGGGCCTTCCTCAGGGGACTGAAAATCAAACGCCTAGGCGTTTCCCCAGGAAAAAGGCACTAGGCCGAACCTGCCCAGTAGGCCTTGACCCACACGTTTTTAGTATCAGGCATTTTGAGGTTAGGTTTTGACTCCCCTAACCTTGCCTAAGCCTAGGCTTAACCCACAAGTCCCTGGTTATTTCTCTATTCTAATAAAATTAGAACTTAATAGAAAGTTAAATACTGGCACCTGCGTTATGGAAGTTCAGGGTTATTAATGAGAGATCATTCCTGAGGCAAAATCAGCTTTTTTAGGGCCCACGTAGGCGTCGCTAAAACCTGGCCAGTAATACATGGGTTGGTTACATTGAATCTCAAGGCGCTGGGGCGCTAGGTTTAAACACTTAAAAAAACTTTTAAAACTAAACCCTCGTATTTACACTATTCCTACTCTATTTAATGGAAAAAACAAAATGAATCGTTTTAAAAAAATAACGTTATTATTTTTGACGGTTTAGAACCCCCCGCTTTTTAGGTTGAATTGTTTTTCACAAAAAGATCTCAGAAGGGGATGTCTCCACCGGTCGGTGACGTCTGCGAAACAACATACCGATTTTGTGCTTCCTGGGTGGCAGCAAAAAGGCTAGTAGGGACAATCTTCATTAAAATTTAGTTTATCCGTTGTGGCCCTATTAAGCCCTTAAAACATACAAAAAAATACAAGGAAAATTTTTAAAACCCCGAGTAGGTTTTATAGGGGGGGCTAAAAAGTTTGGTTACTACCTTCCCAAAGCGCAACATGGTGATTTTATCTAGTAGGGGCAGGCTTCAAAAATACTGAGAGGTTTTTGTGTCTAGTATAAACATGCAGGCTAGTGTTGGCAAAAGTGTAGTTTATAATGTTGGGGGTGCACTTAGCAAGTATATTAAACACCCTCATGACACGCGAGCAACTAACTCTAGGGATAACAACCCTTCACAACAAAATTTTCTTTCCGAAATTTTTTTCCCACGAAAAAATTTCCAGCAAACAAACTGCTACATAAACTACAAATATTTCCGGGCGTATAATTATACTTAGGTCTCCCCTAGCGAATCTGTTATTTGTTAACCCCCTTAATCTCTCCAACGCCTACTACCCGTTAATGCACGTGTAGGTAGAGGTTTTGAAAATCGGGTTGAGTTTTTGGGGCTAAATTGCTTTGGGTTTCGGTTGGTAAACAGGGAATAACGGTCCTTTTAATACTGCATTTAAAATTTTTTTGTTTTTTTTCATCGAATTTCATTTTTTTCGATAAGCTAAAAAAAAATCACTTTTTTGGGCCGGGGACCTACCCCCAACAATATTTTTTTTTTTAATATTCGAACTTGGTTTTTTTATTTAGTTCGAGTAGGCCCCCAAATGACCGAACCACTTAAATGTTTTTTGATCCCCCACACAACTAAATTTTTATAACTAGGAAACCTTAAAATCCCCGCGTTGTTGGAGACGTAATTTGGGGCATTTTTTTTTTAATTTAAACATAATTTTTAAAAAAAATTGAAAAATTGCATTTTATAAGAATAAAAAAATTTTATTGCGCTCAAATTTCACGCGAATATAAAAATCACAAAAATTAAGGTTTTGTGAAAAAATCTTTCAATAGGATAAAGCTGTAGGTGTTAAAAGTCAAAAAATTGTTTAAAAAAGAAAAAAAAACCCAAAATTAGATTTTTTGAAAAATAATTTTTAAGTTGCGTAAATTTTACATGAAAAATCTTAATTTATAATTAAGGTTCTGTGGGGAAAAATAATTGAAATCGGATTAAAAACATGTAAGTTTTATAAGTCGAAAAAATTTTTTAAAAACCCAAAAAAAAATCGTAAAAAGCGATTTTTAAGGGGAAAAAAATTTTTCGATGATTTTTTTAACCGTGCAGTTCTAAGTTCAGAGATTTCAAAGGTCTCCAGAAAATTTAAATCGAAATTGAAGTATCGGTTTAGCCGGAATCGTTTTAAAACAAACAGACTAAAGTACAAACAGAAAAAAATTAAAATACAAAAAAAATCGAAAAATTGCAATTTTCATGAGAAATAATTTTTCGATCGATTTTTGAACCGTGCAGTTCTAAGTCAGAGATTTAAAAGGGTCTCCAGAAAATTTCATCGCATTGGAGTGTAGGTTAAGCCGGAATCGTGTTCACAGACACACACAAAAAAAAAAAAACATTCCGGATTTTTTCCAGTGTAGTGAAAGGGAATCTTCGCTTGGGCTCGCTACGCTCATCCAATCAATTCTTTGTCCTTAAAGCTGTTTTATGCTTAAAAACCATTATTCAATAATAATACTAATAAAAATTATTTTTATTATAATATATAATAATATAATTATAAATAATAATTAACAATAATAATAAAATAATAATAATAATAATAATAATAATAATAAAAATTTAAAATATATATTATATATTATCCCAGCAAACACAGTCATCTCGCCCGCACGTAAAACGCACGTACGCGTACGTACGTTTTATGTATGTATTGCCCCATACTTTCCCGCAGAAAAGTGTCACTTCTCCCCGCATGTATTACGCACGTTCTCTGCACGTATTTTAGCATGGTTACATACTGGGGATGCACCTTACCCACACAGGAAACACACGTATACGGCACCCCATAATTTTACGCCCACACCTTACCCGCACGGGAAACACACGTTTACGGCACTAGGAGTCACACTCCCCCCCACACCTTACCCACGGGAAAAACACACGTATACGACACCCAGTAATATTTCGCATGCACATGGCTTCGCCTGCAGGGAACTGGGTCGCTACTCCATCTGGTAGAGAATCTAAAAAGTATCATAGGAAGCAGCTATGCCAATAAATAATATTACGAAAAAATTTAGAAATGTAATTATTACTGCAAGTCAAGTTCAGTGCAGGTCTAAGCTTATTTTATCATGTAATCGTTTTGGAACTTACATTAGGTAAAAAATTTTTACTCCATCTTGTGTACTCGAACCTCGTCCATGCCTCGCTCCTTCAACCTGGGAAACTGAAAGCCCGCCACTAGACCGTTCGGCCACCCGGGGAACTGATAAATGAGAGGAGTTAAACTAGCCTAATGTTGGACTAGCGCGCTCGGTTTTGCCAATCCTAATATACGCTCTCGAATATACAATTAGGTTATTTTTCCACAGTAACTAAGAACGTTATATAAAAGGTTTGGAAAACCATATAACAATAATAATGCTAGCAGTAGACTTTGATGTTTAATGACGTATTTGTGCATCCATCCAATCATTTATATTCCAACATAAGTATTTAAAAATGGTGTGCAAAGCCACGATGGCATTTATGGGATACCATATCGCAAGCAATAATTATTGTTAAATTATATTTTTATTTTCGTCTGAGTTTTTCTTAGCATTGAAAATTAGTTTAGTTTTACTAATAAAATTCAAATTCGAAGTTTTTAAGAAAATATTATGAGATTGGATCATTAATAATAACTGTTTTCACTTTGTAGTCCATGTTACACTTAAATAATATGAACACAAGTATAATGCTAAAATAAGGAACTAAGTAGTTTTTAAACTATTTGCATAATAGCATTTTTTATATTAAGCAGGACTTGCCTACTTAAAATATTTATTAGCATGTTTCTTGCATAAACGACACTCGCAAAATATAAAGCATACAGTTTTGACGGTATGGGCGCGGTGCGGGTGAGGTACGTACGACTAACACAAATCGAAGCTCGACTCGACGTACGTTGCCCACACGGGAAACACCACGTACAAAAACTAGTAAAATACACACACTTTGTGCGGTGTGGGGGCGGTTGGGGGGTACGGTGCGTCCGAATTACACACTTACCGTAGCGAGACCATACATGCGTTGCCCACACAGGCAACACACGTACATAAACTAGTAAAATACGTACACTTTTTGTGGTGTGGCCGCGGTGTGGGTAGGGTACGTACGAGCAAACACACTAACAGTGGCACAGAAATACGACGTTGCCCCACAGGAAAACTCACGTACTCAAATGATTTTTCCCACACACCACACAAAACCCACACTACACGTGCGTTATACGTACATTTTACACACGTTTTACACAGTCGTGTGTTATTATTATAATTTATTATAATAAAAATTATATTATATATATATTATATAATTATAATAAAAATATTTATGGTTATAATAATAATTATAATTATAATAATAATAATAATAAATAATAATAATAATTATTATTATTATTATAATTTTATGGGTGTCTATCGACTGGCCTACGCTCGACTGTCACAATTTAACTGTCATAATAACGATTGACCTTAAGACCATATAAAATACATTACAGTTGGTTATAACAGTTGCCCACCCACCAGTTGCACATTATGCCAGTCTTGAAATTTAATGTACCTTTTGAGTGTGGGAACCGTTAAACGGCAACTGACATAGCATTGTTTCTTATGGACGGTCAGTTTCTCAATTGTGAGTCGTTCAAATATATCTTATTTTTATTTTAATTTTCCCTTTCCAACTGTTTTTTTGTGGCAACTGTTATAGAAACAACTGCTATAACAACAACGTCCATTAGGCTATTTCATGTGCGAAATGGACTATCTTGTCGATATTATACCAGTTGCTCACTATGACAATCGTTCTATATTTATTTAATTTAATTATTAAGGCGAACCTTTTAAAAACTGAATAGTGTTTGGGCTTACTAGCAGGCCATATGTTAACGTTGAAAACCCTTTCAAATCCCTCTATGCATTCGTATTATTCAGTTCTCCCGGGTTTTTTTTTTTTAATTTTTGGAATATTT
>JAMZAV010013014.1:0-12097 GCA_024449915.1 Sweltsa coloradensis | reverse complement strand
TGTGCGGGTGCGGCAAGGCGTACAAGCTGAAGCCAGCACTTGGTTCGCCACAACAAGCAGCCGTGCAAGAACAAGTCCTCTAACTGGCAGTGTCCGTACTGTCCGTACAGGCCTAGACTGCTCCTAGATCTTAATGAGCACATAAAACAGAGTCACGTGGAACTACTCTAGGCTTGCACCCTACTCCTTAATCCTTGTGAAGGAATTTTAAATTATTTTCATATACATGTGCTGTAAATAGTGTATAAAAAAGGATTGGCTTAAAATTGATAGCATTAAATTACAGAATGTGTCATGTCTGCCAAAAAATTCAATAAAAGATGCATATGTAGCCAGGTGAAATAATTTTGAATCTGTTTTGCTGTAGATCTTGCATAAGACAACATCTGTTGTGGTAACTATGGTTGTGGTTGTCGTGTTATATCATCTTGATTCACTTGAAAATATGATGCGTTACTAAAGAAGAAAGGATAATATGTCATGTTCATTTTAATTTATGTTTGTTCCATTTCATTCTTATTTCATCTCAGCAATAACGATTATCCACCTACTTGGACAGTAGGCCTAGTTTACTTTGCCCTATTTAGTACGTGGACAAAAGTATAAATATATTTTAAAGCCGGAAACCAGCACCAAAATTTTAGGAGCCAGCAAAATATATATTTTAGAATGCTATTTCACCGGGGGCTCGTTTGGGAAGCAAATAAGTCACCTGTCATGGCGTCTTCAAGATGCCTTCATTTTATTTGAAATGACTACTTGCACCTATTGATTCAAATCTTGATTAATTGATATCGAATCGGAAATAATCAGTCGTAAGTTTGTTAGACCTATAACGACCGAAAAACGATTAATATGATTTTTGTGTGTTTTTGTCATTTTCAATATTTAGCAAGTAACTCTAAACATTTGTTTGACCGCTTATAAAAATAAAAAACAGCTTGGAATAATCGACTTACACACAATTCATATTATCATTCCATATCTATAATCTAAATAAGAAACAATCGATCTTAAAATATCAACAATCAGATTTTTCATGCAGGAATCAGGTAATTCAACCAATTGCCAGCAGATGTTGAAGGGGTAGAATAACATACCTACCTAGTTAAAATGTTAAGCATGAACATGAGAAAGTACGGAAGAAATTGTCAAATGTAGCCCTTTGTTAAAAAATAAAATTGTATTGTGTGAATTATATAGCAGCAATGAAGCTATAATAAAGTAAATAATTACAATAGTTTACATTAATTGGAATATGAACATGATTACCATAATTCCTTGATAATATCATAAACATGTTATCGGTTATTGATCATTGATTGATATCGAACCATTTTTCGATTGCAAGTATTTTGAATCAATAATCAATAATTGTGTACAATCCCTTAGTTTCCGAATGTGTTTCCGTTGTTGTTTTAAATATTATAATACATATATATTTACATGGCATAGAAAGTTGGGGGAAGCAAGGGAAGTATCCCTGTACCATCGTCGTGGAAAACTGGTAAGTTATAAGATATTGTGAAATGAGAACTGCATATATAGGCCAAGCAACGAAGGACCATTTGAGACGATTTAGAACCAAATTCCGGGCAACTGAATGTTTGCAGACCTTCCAGAAAGTGTCCCAAATAAAGGAAAAAAAGTCCCCAAAAATCGAGTGGAGCGTTGGCCACCATGTTGGAAAATGTCTGCACAAAAGTGGTAGTTTTCGTAAATCTTCAAAATAGCGGAAGATAGACAATTAGTTTCAACGGCAAAAATATTCACCTAATAATTTCCTACAAAAATGGAGTCCACCATATTTTTGGTAGAGACAACGGTTACATCAAAAAATAATGTTTTATATGTTGCTTATTGGAGTACCAGCTGATTTCCTAATTTTCACGCCTAGTATCAAACAATGCCCGATAAATCCGTGAGAAATTGATTTAAAGACAAAATGACTTTAGTACGTTGTTCATGGAAGCTTCCATTAGTATTTAAATATCAGTCAGCGAAATCGAATATTGCATTTACCCGAAATTTTGTTTTTTTCATTGCTGGTATTTCCTCAAAAATTCCATATTTGACTGTTCATTTTTAAGCACAGTAACAAAAAGAGTGTGAAAACAGCTCGAAAACAGTATTCATATTGTGAATATTTGGAATTAGCAGCCACTTTGGATTGAAACTTTGGTTGTAATCGGATCGGACTCCAATAAAAAAATAAAAAAAATCCACAGTTTTTGCGCTACAAACACAATTTTTTGTGTGGGCAATGGAAACACGTTTACAAATTGATGAATGCATTTTTTATTTTTTGCGCTTATATTTTTCCCTCCTTGATTTTTGATTTTATTTTTGTTGTTGTTTAAGCTCTTTGTAGAAAAGATAAACCTTTTTTCCTTTTGAACCGATTGTTGTAAAATTTTGTAGTTTCCTTGTTTTAAAGACAATTGTTATGTAAAAATTGGCTAATTTTATACATTTTGAATAATGAATTGTATTAATTATGTTTCAGATAGAAGTTTAATATTATATTTTAGCCAAAGTTTTGAATATATATTAACACGCATGCACAATTTGTTCAATTATGTCCAGGTAATAGAACAAAACAAAAATTTGCTCATTAGGACAACTGGTTCAGAAGAAGATAGTTTATTATATTCCAAAAGTGTGCTAAAAATATTATCCGCCAAAATGGTTTTAAAGATTTTTTAAATGAAAATACCACAATTTTGTATTATCATGGTAATATTGCTCTCCCACGTACGTAAGAACTGCTCCACAGGTTTCATAAAAGTAATTAACTTAATTAATAAGTAATCAAATAATCAATACATTGATTCTTTTCTAACTAACTAACTATATGTATAGAAAATGGCGAATCAAAACCGCATTTTCGTGCGCTCGATAACTTTTAAAATCATATTTTTAATCAAATGGAGGCGTGTTAGCCCATTGATGTTAGTATTCAAAAGTATAATACTTAAAGAGTAAATAATAACACACAAAAAACAGGTCAAAGGGTAGTTTTGTCTGTATTTTCAGTGGAGTGTTCCCTTAAGAGGAAGCAACATGCTCATTCTACCAAGGTTTCAAATTTCTGAGACAATTTGTTGTCTTGTATGTATGAAATTAAACATAATTGGTTAACAAAAACGATTTTCTAGTATTTAAGATTTGCCAACATGGGCAAAACCATCCAAAAAAGTATGCATTTTGTGATAGTTTTATGATAAATTACGAAATTCTAATATGAAGGTACACAAAGTTTTATTCAGATGGAATGATTTTTGACTGCAGATAAATAAACGCGTCGAACATCAAATCACTACTAATTCTCCACAAAAACTATTTGTGGCGGATAAATAGCTCTTTGAGATTGTAAATGTTTGACCTCGTGAGGTACACTGAAAACCAGATGGTTTATTTTACTTTTAAAACAACTTCCACTCCAATGTAACGAAATACCAGGTATATTTGCATAGAATGTAAAGCTAACAATTCAACAACGAAATTTTTACCATTAATTAAGCGAGCGAAGCGAGCGTTTCCATATTTCGACTCTGCCGGAAAAATTGGTCACTGTTTTGTTTTTTTTTGTTTGTTTTTTTGTTTTTTTGTTTGTATGTCTCACCATAACGCTCGAACGGAGGCTCGGATCGAGTTGAAATTTGGACCATCCGCAAGCTTCGTTCTCGATTGAATGCCATTAGTTTTGTGGCAAAATCGTTCAAAAAGTTAAAAAGTTACATTAAAGTTAATCGAAAGTTTTTTTTTTTTAAACTAAACGGACACAAAATCTGAGGTGGCCAAATCATATAGAATGCCCGTCCGGTCACGAATATGTTAATTTTATTTTGATCCGATAAGTAGTGTAGATGGAAATTACATTATAACGAAGTACCGTCACCATGGCACGGAAAGTCGCGCAGCTTTTTTGGCTCATGATAGCGGTCGAACGGAGGTTCGGATCGAGTTGAAATTTGGACCATCCGCAAGCTTTGATCTGGATGAATGCCATTAGTTTTGTGGCAAAATCGTTCAAAAAGTTAAAAAGTTATATTAAAGTTAATCGAAAGTTTTTTTTTAAATAAACGGCGACAAATCTGAGGTGGCCAAATCATTTAGAATGTCCGTCCGGTCACGAATATGTTTATTTTATTTTGATCCGATAAGTAGTGTAGAGGGAAATTACATTTTAAAAAAAAGAAAACGTTACCATGGCAACGAAAGGTCGCACGAGAATTCTTTTCACTATGGACTGCCACCTAGAAGTAATAAAAATCCAACCAATTACAAAAATTTGTAAAAAAAAAAAAAACGGCAGCCAAGCTCTCCTTCAAAAGTCTTCGGCGGGGAATGCTGTGAGATATAGAAGTTGACCCAAGCTTTTTATTCTTTCTCCCTATTTTTCGCTTTTAAAATAAGTAAGATCATTTCGCCTGTTACGAGCGCCAACCCAACGGTTTTTGTGGTAAAAAAGTAAAATTTTTAAACTCGAAATCATAAAAAAAATTCTTGGCAATGAACCAAATTCAATGACCAAGCCATTTTTTTTAGTTTTCGAGTTTAAAAATTTTACTTTTTAACCACAAAAATCGTTGGCTTGGCGCTCGTCAACAGGCGAAATGATCTTACTTATTTTATAAGCGAACTAGGGAGAAAGAAAAAAAAGCTTGGCTCAACTTCTATATCTCACAGCATTCACAGCCGAATACTTTTGAAGGAGAGCTTGGCTGCCGTTTTTTTTTTTACAAATTTTTGTATTTGGTTGGATATTACATCTTTTTTGTGTTCGTTCGTATCAAGGTGTGAATGATTAAATTTGTTGAGTTCAAATTTGTTTTTTTTTACTTTTTTGGGGCCCACGGTCCCCCCAAAGATACCCCTTAAATAAAAAAAAATAAATAAAAAATTTTTATTTACAGACTACCCCACTCAGTTATAATAAAACAGATTTTCAGTGGGGACTTTAAATCAAAGCGACCAAGCCAACCCTGCGGCCCCGACGCAATCGACGAGTGAGCCGATAACCAACCAAAGATCGATATTTTTAATAGGAAATATATCAATCAGTGGTATGGACAGTGCAAAACACCCGCGGATCAACGCCAGAATCAACAAGGCCGATTCAGAACAACTCTGAAATTATTATGTGCTTCTTTGCTAGGACGGCTCCAAAGTCACCGTTTATAATCTCCTAAGACAAGAACTGTTAGTCTTTATGTCTAAATCTGAAGTTAAAAACTTCTGTCTTTAGCGTTAATCGATCCCTGGCCCTTCTGCATTGGAAGCAGATACGCTAACAACAAAACCAAAAGCACTAGCATAAGCACTAGATATTTATAATGGGTTTAAAAGCATGTTTTTAAATTTTAAGTTGTATACAAATTACTAAAGCCTGAGTAATTACGCGTTTTGATTTTGCTAGGACGGCTCCAAAGTCACCGTTTTCAAACTCCTAAGACAAGAACTGATAGACTTAAGTCCAAATCAGAAGTTAAAAAACTTCTGACTTTAGCGGGAATCGAAACCCTGGCCCTTCTGCATTGGAAGCAGATACGCTAACAAACAAAACCAACGCACTAGCTAAGCACTTGATATTTATAATGGTTAAGAGCATGTTAATTTCAAGCTTGTACAAAATACTACGCCTGAGTAATTACGCGTTTTGATTTGATTTTGATTTTGATTTTCCCCGGTCCCAATTGCCCGGTTTTTGTTATATGAGGTACATCTGAGTGTGGCCCAAGTTTTTAAAGTTCTAAGATGAACCCTTTTCTCGGTATAGCGTATTATTCATAAGAGTACGGAATTACCTACTTTTGATAATTTGGTTTTTTTTTTTCGGTTACCGTTAACCAATTTTGCTTTCCATATTCAAAGTTTATAAAGAATGAGAGATATCAAAATGTATTCCACGTTTGAAACATCTCAGTTGTAGCGTTTTTCTTTGAATGATTCATTCTTAAAGTTCAGATATGTTTTTTGTCAATTTTTGGGCCCATGGTCATCCCAAATTTTGCCCCTTGTGTTTTGGACGCAAGATATTTATAATGGTTAATAGCATGTTTAAATTTCAAGTTTGTACAAAATTACCACGCCTTTGGGAATTACGCGTTTTGATTATCATCCAAATTTTGATTTTCTCCGGTCCCTGTTACCCGATTTTGGTTTTGAAAGCAAAAGGCACTGCGTCTGAAATATACCTAAGTGTGGTCCAAGTTTTATAGTTCAAAGATTTACCGTTTTCTCTGTAGGCTAAAGAAATCTCCGCGGAGAACTCCTAGCCAGCCAGCCAGCCAGCCACCCACCCAACCACCAGCCAGCCTTAAGGAATTTGACGATGTTGAGAGCCTTTTTAACACAGAACGAGTTTTTCGGATCGGGTTTTATGTTTTTTTTGGTATGTCATGGACCAATACCAGGTCATATACGAGTTTCAAGATTGTAACTCTTTCGGGGCGGCGTGTGCAGATAGCTGAAAACCCCCAACTCTTGTAGCTGTATATAGGGCCGGAGTTCGGTGTCGCCTAAGCATCGCACGCTTGTCTGCCGGGCGACGACCGTTTGCCCTAGATACTATCGAGGAAACAGTGTATTATTTGTTTTTACCACAGAAATAATGTCAAGGTCCTCTAGACGGCGGTGGAATTTTATCCACAAAGTAAAGGTTTACTTACGGGTTTACCCAAATACCTTGCCCAATAATAAAATATTGGAAACATGGCCCCGTGGACTGCGAACGTCGCAAATTTTAAAATTTAAAAAAATGTGCAAGTGGGGTCTAGCTATAGCCCCGTGCTCATTAAACAACGCGTCCAACTGAGCGTTTCCCCAGTTATTACTACAGTGCACAGTAATACAAAGTACAAGTACAGGTGGTAGGTTACAAGTATAGTGGTAGGTTACAAGTTTCAGCTGGTAAGTTACAAGTACAGGTGGTAGGTTACAAGTACAGGTGGTAGGTTACAAGTTCAGGTGGTAGGTTACAAGTACAGGTGGTAGGTTACAAGTACAGGTGGTACGTTACATTTACAAGTAAAAGTAAAACAAAGACAATCAGTATAATGAGTAGTTTTAAGATTTTGAGCATTTCAGGGGTCCGGGATTTGTTTAAAATGTGTGGGCGTTTATACTGATCGTATTCGTTATGATAACTCTGCAGTTTGTGTCTGCAAACTGTGTAATTAGATTATTTAGTTGTCCTCTTTGTTAATTTATTTTTTATCTGAATAGGAAATATGCTACCAAGTCAAAATATAGTGAATGGCTTTGAAACCTGGCTCTATTTAGAAAATCAAAACTATTTTTTCCAATTTTCTGATCGGGCACACGGCAAATATCGTCTCTTCAAAATAATTTCAAACTTCAATTCGCCCAAGCACACCATTCAACGTAGGTAGTTGTGTTTTTGAGACATTAATTTCAACTGGTTTTCTAGAGGCTGACTGAGAGAAAAAAGATTATTTTAACAATTGTTTTTCCTGCGATTTTTTTCGTTTGACGGTACAAATCGGTACAAAATACCGCCAAACGAAAAAATAGAAAGACAATTGTAAACAAAAAATATTTTTTCTCTCAGTCAGCCTCTAGAAAACCAGTTGAAAATTTTTATCACAAAAACACAACTACTTACGTTGAATGGTGTGCTTGGGCCAATTGAAGTTTTTATTTTGAAGAGGCGATATTTGCCGTGTGCCCGATCAGATTTTTTTCTTTTCTAATCGAGCTAGATTTCAAAGCCACTCACTATATTTTGACTTGATAGCATATTTGGGAAAATAGAAAAACGCTGTCGAATAGCCTTAAATAATAAAATAAAAAAAATAATGTGTTTTTTTGCAAAGTGTTGATTTCGGGTTGAAACCGACAAATGAAATATTATGTTTGTTATTTTTATGTCACTGCAGAGTGTGTTCTTCCATACTACTTTATCTTTTTTTTCAGATTATGGTCTAGTTTTTTCTGCTCCTGGCTATTGCGACCCTTCACTTCGATGTTTTGCGTGCAATAAGCGATTCCGACGAAGGAAAGATTGCAACTTCCACAAGAAACACGAATGCGGGAAAGAGCTTCGATGTCCGACGTGCCAGAAACGGTTTTCTTATCGGTCCAATTGGATCGCTCATGTCAAGTTCGAGTGTGGGAGGTACATTTACTGCCCAGTTTGCAGCAAGTGTTTTGTGAGAAAGTCAAGCTTGGACTCTCACATCAAGAATCAGTGCAACACCTTGTCTATGACTATCTGATCTCTAATTATGTACAAAGACAAACGGTGGGGATTGCGCTTACACACAAAAAAATACAAGATCTTAAAACTGACATTTGTGGTTATATACTTCACTTTTCCAACAAAGAAACACATGGGATTAAACTGCAAACATACCACAGGTTATCCAAGAAATCAACTAAAAATTTATAACATTGCAAAGAATGTATGGAGAAAGAAAAGTAGTAATGAAAACTACACAAATGCTCAAATTGAGGGTCTTAAATTGTAATAATATATGCATACTTTAAAGTAAGGTTTTTGTTTGTTTTTTGCTCTGTTCTTTCAATGGGTGTACACAATTGTTCCCGCCCACTTATTGAGTTTAACAATCTTTTATTGTTATGGTGGACGGACGAAACGTTGCTTATCATTGATATAACATTGGTAATTACTAATTAGTTACATCAACATAATTTTTACATGAATAAAGCTGGGAATTTCAAAAAACCCCTCAACACATTTTATTATTTAAAAACGAACTGAGGTCTAGGATGTCTTCCACATGCTCAATATTATGTTTGAGAATTCATATTGACGTCAATAATTTTATAATTTTTAAAAAGTTAAGGTTTAGCAAAGCTTCTTTTTGCAAAATGTATGTATAATATTTTGCTATGTAGTATATCATATTTAAGACTGTATGCCAAGCTCGGGCCAAACTTTTTTTACAATGTTAAATGCCCATTTAAAAAACGCTCGATCGTCAAATCCAGCTAATTTTCCCCTACAGAACGTACCGCTTTTTGACCTTTAATTTTCATCCCAAAAATCTAAATTTTGGGAGGCTGTTCACAAAGGATGAGCGTTGTGTCTCTATCAAAGCCGATTTTGAAATCTCAAATATTGTTGTCTTAATAAAATTAGGAAACTACTACAAATTAACTTTTTGGTGTCATATTACGGTCAGTTAATAAGAAAAAGGAGCAGTATTTTGAAAATGTGCCTTGATACCAACTATTTCATATTCTTACTTACCATTTTGGTGCAAACCACAACCCGATAGGACAAATGATAGAGCTTCCAAGTGATCCTGAATTTACCTCTGCGTTCTGCGTCCAAAGCCTGGTTTTCTCGAGTTAGCCAACAGTCTTAAGTATGTTTATGCAATGAGATTTTTGTCACTGGACTGAAAATGATTGATGGCAGATGTTTCCATTCCTCTTATTTACTCTTATTTGTGGTTTGTGAGGTTGCATTTGAAATATGGAGGAGGCGAGATCAAGGGTAAATAATATTGATTAATTGTTCTTTACTAAACTTTAATTATGTCTAATTCTGCTACCTTCAGCTTGCTTTTATCGGCGTTCTTTGACGATAATCTGCAAACAGCTCACTTTGGCAACTTGAAAAGAACGCAAGTCAGCAGGCGAATGAAGTTCCCCATAAGTGCTGGGGGATTGAGGTTCCCCATAAGTCTGCTAGGAATGAGGTTCCCCTAAGTCTGCTAGGAGATTGAAGTTTACATAACTCTGCTTGGGGATTAAGTATCCCATTAGTCTGCTAGGGGATTAATGAACCTAATAAATCTGCTAGGGGATTGAGTTTCCCCATAAGTCTGCTAGGGGATTGAGTTTCCCATAAGTCTGCTGGTATATTGAGATTTCCCATAAGTCTGCTAGGATATTGAGATTTTCCATAAGTCTGCTAGGATATTGAGATTTCTCATAAGTCTGCTGGGATAATGATGTGTATTTACTTCCACTGGGTTCCTTGTTCTAACTTCGTTATTATTATTACTATTATTATTAATATAAGGTTTTTAAGCATACGCCTGCTTTAAGGACATAGTTATTGATTCATAGCAATTGCTGTAAAAGTTTGCCCCGACCGGGGTTCGAACCCAGAACCAGGTTTAGCCGGAGGTTCTGGGTTCGAACCCCAGTCGGGGCAAATTTTACGACATTTGTTTTGAATCATTATTATTATTAGTTTTAGGCCGCTTTGACAGCAAACATTATTCGCGCTCCAAGATATTGTTATTAGGCTTAAGAGTTAACTATATATTATACTTTTTTCCAAGGGGAGGAACGTAATGGGAGACGGGGGGGCAGGGGTGGACAGGCCTGTCTGGTCAAAAACCCGCCCAACTTTTATGGGGAGGGCAGGGGTTCCCCCACGTGGGCGCTTGCCTGGCATCGCCCGCCGTTTTGCATTTCGTCGCCGTAGGGGGGTTGTCCAAGGGAAGGGGAAATTTTCCCCGACGACGACCCAGAGCTGCCATTTTTTCAGGGGGGGTGAACTACTCCCCTACTCACGGGCCAAACCACGAGAAGGTCCAGTGGACTTTGACTTCGTCTTTGATTTTTACAGATGTTGGCCCGATCTCTGGCCGCCCTCCGGGGGGTTGTTTCGGAAACTTTGTTAATGTATCTTCCCTGAACTGTTCAGACTGAAAATCACCTTTTCGAGACCGCGAACGTCTCCCCAACCCGTTCGGGGGGGGTGGGGGGAGGGGGGACTGACCCCCCCAACTCCCTGCCCTGCGGAAAGAAGCGTTCAAAACAAGTATGCCCTCGACCCGTCAATACAAGGGGGGGGAACGCCGGCCCTAACTGCAACAAGCCCTACAAGACTACTCGGCACTGGCGCGTCACAAGAATACGATGTGGGAAAGAACCGCAGTTTCGGGGGCCAATCCCTGCCCGCGGGGGTTTAAAACACAAAAGAGCGATTAAAAAAAAATGAAAATTGTTACCCAAAAGTAGAAAAATTTGCCATTTATCTTACTTGTAACTAAACTATTGTACCTGGTAAATAATTTTTTATGATTTTATACATTTTTTAAATTTAGTTTTAAGCTGTAAAACCGGGGTTTTCTTTTCAACCTACTGTACCATGAAAATATCTACGATTGACTTTTTTTTTTAAATTAAATAAATACATTTATTTAGGGCCACATTATATTGTGTTTTTTTTCACTCAATTGGGACTGTTGGAGAGCTCGGCAAAACCACTTTGACGCAGAATCGAGGGTTTGCTAAAACCTTGGGAAACTCCCACGTTTTTCTATCGGGCGTGGTTTGAAAACCAAAAGTCTGGTAATTAGTATTTGCGCTTGAGTAATTTTTAAATGTTTTTTTTACCACAGAAAAGACCGAAGTGCCGTTTGGTTCAATTTTAGCTACGTTCGTGCGCCACTCGTCTAATAAGCCTTTTGAGGGGTAAAAAACAACAAAGGTAACCCTATTTTCTTGAAAAATGATCTGAAATGTGTACAAAAAAAAATTTTTTTGTTTTAAAGTTAGAAGAGCATGATACAATATTTAAAATTAAAACATTTTGTGGGAAAAAACCCAAATTTATTTTTTAAAAAAACGTCGTTATAAAAAAAAAAAAAAAAAAAAAAAAAAATAAAAATAATAAATTATATCTAAAAAGAAGTGCCATGTACCCTTTTATTTTTTTTATTTATTTTATGAATTTTTCCCGGCCATGGGGCAGGCAGGCAATAAAGCGGGGAAAATGTGGCCCTCTGTGCCCACCCCCTTTTACATTTTCGCCTCTTAAACAAAATTCCTTCCCTATGAACTCCTTGCAAAGCGTGGCAAATTTTGTGTAAAGTTTTAAAAATTTTAAATGTAAAAAATTCTGTAAATTTATTTTATCTCGAAGTAAGCTGGTAACCCCCCTTTTTCTTTTGGGATTTTTTGAAAAGCACACTATTAAGAGTATATATTAGAAATTTTGCCAAAATTTCACTACGGCAAGTTTCAACGGATCGACTTTTAAAAGTGCGAAAAAGGAGAAATAAGTTTACTTCTTTTTTGATATCTGGGTTTTGACGTTAAGGTTTGGCTGTATTTTTTCAAATGTTGGTTTTTTTGTTTTGGG
>JAMZAV010013013.1:0-15128 GCA_024449915.1 Sweltsa coloradensis | reverse complement strand
TCAAAACTCCATAAAATCAACTTCCTCTATGTTGTCAGAAAATCGTTTGCCCTGAATGTGTCTGACAGTACTTCGATTATTAAGTTGTCCTCCTATGTGAATCGTTTTTTAACTAAATAGGATAGACGTTTAATAAATAAATAAAATGATGAATTGAAAATAAGATCAAACGTTTATAATAATGTTGCAATCTAGGCCAATGCTCTTAATTTTGTAAGTCGACATGACGACAAAACAAATTGGTGCACACAAACTACATTGTTTCCGTATTGCATTCCGCCCACCACTTTTACCACCCATACCCCCGTGCGTCCGCGCTTAGTCCCTTTCCATGACTGTACATGCACACGCAAATCGCCCCCCCCATGATTATGTCCTAGATCGCCACTGAAGGGTAATTCCTCGGTGTTCATGTTAGATCTGATCCCTTCCTATTTATTAAATGAACCTCCATAAAACCGGTTGGCATTTGACATGACTCCTCTGTAACGTTCTGCGCTGTGCGCTGCACTAATTTCTCAGCAGGAACTAGAATCTTTGCCAACTCTCTCGTGATTGACTGACCCATCACAGTCATACCATCTTATGGTCGTACCTACTGTTGGGTCAACGTACGTACTTTGACCTTTGCATGGTCACCATCTTATAGTAGGGCTGAGCGGGTAGAGTTTTGACCGTCGGGTAAGGAAAATATGACTGATATAATAATACATGTTCAGAGGGGCGCTGAGCTTGGCCCAACTCAAATGCGCGCACTCAAGTGTTGATGATTTCTGCGGGACGGTTGGCAATATCATTACCAAATTTTGTATTTATGTTACCAAAATTCTTTTTAATGATTTTCGGACTTGGTTGCAAAAAGTGAAATATAAAGATCCATTGCGAGACATGAAGACCAAAACGTGAAAAAATGGAAATCCAATATGAATTTCAATTCTGGAAATTCCCATCAAACCGTTCAACTTACGGTTATTAAAAATTTCAAATTAACCTGCGCGTTCACGATGATTTAAACGTTGATATCCAGTATGCAAATTGACGTTAAAAAAATCTGTACACTTGAAAATAAATTTTGAATTTCACCAAAATTGAGTAAATTACAGAGAATTTACTATTTTTAAATTCAAAATCAATCAATTAGTTTATGAATATGCGTACTGGATATCAAAGATTGATTCTTTATTAAAGTTCGTGTGAAATATGAAACCGATGTTGTTAAGACTGTATGCCAAGCTCGGGCCAACTTTTTTTACACTGTTAAATGTCCATTTAAAAACACGCTCGATTGCCAAATGCAGCTAATTTCATACACAGAACGTACCGCTTGTTGACCTTTAATTATTTTCATCCAAAAAATCTGCATTTTGGGAGGCTGTTCACAAAGGATAAGCGCGTGTCTCTGTGAAAGCCGATTTTGAAATTTCAAATAATTGTCTCTTACACAAAATTGGGAAAATACTACAAATTAACTGTTTGGTGTCATATTTACGGTCAGTTAATAAGAAAAGTGAGCAGTATTTGGAAAATGTGCCTTCATACCAACTATTTCACATTCTTACTTAACATTTTGGTGCAAACCACAACCCGATAGGACAAATGATAGAGCTTCCAAGTGATCCTGAATTTACCTCTGCGTTCTGTGTCAAAGCCTGGTTTACCCGAATGAAAAAAAAAACAGAAAGCTGATCGCTTTTAAACTCGTCTCCGCGCCAGCCTCAGTGATTCCTCTAATATACTAATCGAATTACAAGGAGATTTGGCGATGTTGACGAAATACACTTTTTGTGTTCGTCTACCTCGTTGACCTGTGGCTCTAGCTCGTCTGATCGCATCCTGGTGAAAAACTAAACTTTCGCTCCGAACTCCGAGAGAGATATGGTTCATCCGCGGCTTGGGTGTGCTCGGAAATTATATAGACAGACGGCGAAGGCCTATAATTAACGTTAAATTGAAGAGATTTACATTTAGAGAAAACAAGGTGTTACTTCCTTTCACGTGATAATCTAGGGACCTGAAGATAATGATTCTTTAGGAGGTGTATGGGACATTAGTAATAAAAGTGGGTTATCCGTCAGAGTTGTGATTTGTTGTAAAAAAATGTGGTAAAGGGAACATATTATCATAAAATCATCTTTGAGGTGAAATTAATATAAAATAATTACAGAAAGTACATGTTTCGTAAGTAAGTGTTAAAGAGATATTTGAAAAACAAATGTAGGACTTCTAAAATTGTATTTTAAAAAAACGGAGAGAATGTGATTTGTTGATTAATGGCTGCAAGCCTCCAAATTAATTAAAACCAATACAATGGGCTGACAGTAAAGAAGTATGGCCAAAAATATCAGTTTAACGTAAAATATTTCAGTAGGACAATATCCGATTTCTTGCAGTTTTTTGTAAAATATTAGTATATTTCGATACATATTTTTTAATAGCACCATAACTTTGTGCATGTGAAAATTATTCTCCACAAGCGGCGAGTATGAAATAAGAAAAGGACCGTTTTATAGCGGGGCACTGACGATTCTTTAATAATCATACCTCTCAACATAATTTTTAAAATAAAATGGTATGTTTCGTTTTGTTATGACAAATATTGCCAATTTTATTGTTAGGAAACAGTTCATAAAACATGTGCGAGACGACCTACATAATCGTAATTTTTCCCGCAGAAACAGAATATGTTTGATCAAAAATACGACAATATTTATTACAAGCAAGAAATTTAAAAAAATCCAGTTTGACCGGAGATTGAACCCGTTTACGTTTACCGACTCATAAAATCGAGAAATTAATATGATGTAATTGTATCCTGCCTCTCAGGCATCCTTAGACGAAGAAGTCAAGGTAATTGCTTGTTTATTGTGTTAAATTAAAGTGTTATACAACGATACATTATTTAATAAAATAATTAATTACTTTCATAAAGAGATTCGTTAACTATTGAGCAATATTTCAGAGTGACCTGATGATGGGAAGTAGGCTAGGAGGGGGCCTGTTTACCGGCGAAACAGAAATAATTGTTGTGTTTAGTTAATTAGGCGGAGAACGATGTTTTGACGAGCGACAATCTCTTTCCGGCATTCAGCAAATAGATTTCTGTCAATTCATGTCGAAACTTTCACACTTATAAAATAATCTTCGATTTCCTTACGTAACACACCTTTAGTTAACGAAATCTTCTGTAAATTTGCTGACAAACGTGAAATCGTTTTGCACGCTTCTAATAATTATACTGCAGGCTGAAGCGTGCCCGCGAACGCTGTCCATCGCAACTTGGTTTTGTAACTAAACAGGGCAAGAGTTCAATGAGTTGCACACATTGACCATATTACAGCACTCACGAGTCTGGCACATATACTAGCGGACAGAAGAGAATCAAGGGTCGATAAAATAGTCTAACTACTCGTCTAGCTCATTGCCCGTGATATTTTCTTGTCTAAGACTGAATTAGACGGTTCAATGTTTCGTTCAAGAATCCTTGAATCCAAGGAGAAAATGTAATCAATGTGAAGGAGGTATTGTTGAATTTTATTACCTTTGCAATATTAGATTTTGTTATGTGAATCAAGGAATTTTGAACGAAACATTAAACCGTCTAATTGTGTCAAGACCAATTTCTGTATGAATTAGATGAATAACAATAATCCTCTGAAATACTAAATAACAAAATATGTGCAGAAAATATTATAGGTAAATAAGGTCTCAAAGACGAAGACGAAGACGAAGACGAAGACGAAGACGAAGACGAAGACGAAGACGAAGACGAAGACGAAGACGAAGACGAAGACGAAGACGAAGACGAAGACGAAGACGAAGACGAAGACGAAGACGAAGACGAAGACGAGACTTAGATAAAACAGAAAACTGCAAAGCGTATTGAAATTACTTACTTCCAGCGTAAGCCTGCTGTAAGGATACGGATAAAGTTATATAATCGCTTTAGAGGCGGATGACCCGAGTTCAATCCCCGGTCATTACACATCTTTCAAGTTTCGAACAAACATCTAGGCGTATACTGTTGTCCGACTTCTGTAAATGAGAACAGAGTCTCGCGATCCATAAAACACTTCCAAGATAATCGCAAATCGAATTGACTCTGACGTAAGATGTGCCTGCAACTTTTAATCGAGGTCGCCGAACAAGAAGTAGATCACCAGCTCGGAATCACGATGAATTCCGGAGGTGCAGCATTCCCTTTGTTTGTTCCGACAGCTGACGCGTCAAGCTGACTTGAGACAACAACAAAACAAGCGATTTGATGGGATTGCATTCGTCTCGATGCAACGGTCATTTCCGTGTTGCTGTCGGATTATAAACAATGCATTTTTGTTACAGGAAACTCGCTGTGCTATTAGATTGCGCTCGCAGAGAATTAACGGCATCTGCATCAGCAAACGTTTTGGACTTAGATTGAACCTAAGCGACGATAGTAACCAATTTAATCACATTATATTTTATGTTGTTTTTAGTTTCTCGTGAAAAGCCTACCCAGGGTGCAATGTATGCCTTCTCGTCAGGTGTCTAATTAAGTATATTGGAATAGGAAATTGTGAAGGGATGTCCGAGGGCTGTTTAAGAGGACTCAATCCCTTGCATTCGCATTAACGACTGACGACTATGAAGTAACCTCGGAAAAAACCTTCAATCAGGATTACCGGTCAGGATTTTAATCCGGGACCTCCCGAATCATAGTCTCGCGTAATACTTTAAGCCAACACTGTCAGTTAATATAATTATAATTTTAAAAAAAGTATTTAAATCGAATGGACTCGATCGACTCGGTCAGAGCTGACATTCAATGGGGACTTAAATTAAGAGTAAATATGTCGCTGTCAATACCATCGACTAGAGAAAGATGGCCAACCATAGATCGGTTCAAATAGGAAACACCAACCCAACTCGTTGAGAACGAATCCACCCGTGATTCGGAAACATCTTGTGATGTATCATCATTGAGTATAGAACTTAGAACTTAGAACTAAAGTTCTATACTCAATGGTTTTATATTGGTTTGTTTGAAGCTCTTTCGGTTATATACATTCATGACTACTTTTTCGGGTAGACCGAGTTAGTGTAGGCAAATTATTACTAAAATACCTTGAAACACCAACGTTTCGACGTAAGACCAACACACACAACCGGTATGTGGTCCACAGCGGCCACGAAACGTTGGTGTTTCAAAGTAATTTAGTAATAATTTGCTTACACTTACTCGGTCTACCCGAAAAAGTAGTCATGGAGGTATCATATTGTGCTTCTTTGCTAGGATGGCTCACATGTTACCGTTTTCACATTCCCATCCCAAGAGATGAATCATGTCCATAGCAAAGTTATACTTAATCTCCTATCCGTAGCGGTATTCCATACCACGGTCCTTATGTATTGGATTTGGAAGAAGGGAGTCTTTACCGCTGGACAAACGAGCCCACACAATTATGATGTGATTGACCACTAAGGTCACCAAAACCATTCTGAACCATAGACAATACAATATACACTATAAGTGTGACGTCATTCCAACATGGCCGCCCATGGCAACGCATAGCAACGACCAGTTTCACTCCAAACACGATTTTGTTCCCATTACAAAGAAACCAATGGGTAGTATTTTCGACGAAGTTTTTCAATGTTTTGAATAATCATTAATCAAAAAAAAGTTCTACTAATAAATTATGATACAAAGACGTCATTTGTACAGCCTACGATTCTATGAAGTATTGATTGATGATTTAGTTGTAAAATGAGAAATTAAGAAAAATGAGATACTTTTGATACAACTATAACATGTTAGTTTTAGGTTATTGCCACCATGTAAACCAATATTTGCAAGGATTATAAAATAAATAAATACATTTCTGTATTTGGGTATATCAGGCGCCAAAGTTTGTTTGCAGTAAATTTTATTCGTTGCTAAGGGCAACCAGTTGCGTGATGTCATCACTTATATGTATCTGCATCAATGTATGTATAATTACTAATTAGATTTATTTAGTTGTCTTTCTTTGTAAATCAGTTTTTTAACTGAATAGGATAGACGATAAATAAATAATTAAAATAATATAAGAGTGGCTATTATAAAACAAAAACGCATCGGTGGTCGTATTCGGTTTATATCGTGAGACGTGACACATGCACAGACGGACGGACAAACAAGTGATTAAGAGTACTACCTCCACTTCTGTATGTAGGCCAATCTGTCTTCAGGATGAAAGCTTTAGAACAAAAACATTAGTAACAATTGCGGTAACAAGAATTGAGATTTCATTTTAACAATACAACGATCAACCCACTAATAAAGCATAGAGGTGTCCGTCAACTCGTCCTGTAATAACTCTGCTACGCCCTATTGTTGCAGCTGACAGGACCCAGGGCGGGTCACGAACCGAGGACCGCATGACAGACAGGCATTGTGTCATGACGTCAGAGATCTCTCCGGACAAGACGCGTCTGTTATGAACCATCGAGAAAGTGGATCAGGTCCAACCTATGTCAGGAGATTGTCCGCGCGCTTCATCCGCAAATATTCGTTATCTACCTTGTTGATAGACTATTATATTAATTTGTCTCTAAAAATACGTATATAACAGTATATCCACCCACAAGTGGCAGGTGGTATCTCACAATTATAAATACACATTCATCACAATTTAAAACAACACAAATAAGTAAAACAAATCATTAAAATTAATACAAGAACTAGCAACAACAAAAAAAACAATTAGTTAAAACTTGAATACCAAAGTGTAAATATACACAAAAATGACTTTAAATCCAAGATTGATACCCTACTTAAAAACTTTTAAATAACCAATAAACAAACGCTAAGGTTATAAATATACAATATACAATATAAACTAATGAAAAGATAAGAGTGATAAGTATTAACCATTCGGTCCTGTTTTTATGTACTATTATTAGAGGGCGGTGGAACTGTTTACTGTAGAACCTAAATTTTAAACACTTAAAAAGTGGGCAATACATAAAAAATTCATCGAAAACTATTTTTTAAATAATTCAAAAATATTTTTTTCAATTTTTTTTCATGGAGGGTGTATAGTGTGTAAAACAACTCTTACTTTAAATAAGTGAAGTTTAATTGTGTCAATGTCAAGGTCTGTATCAATGGCTAATGATTTCTTGAATTTTGTCTTGAATTTTGTTGACGGTGAAAATTTGAAAACATCAATACAAGCACATAGAATTTTTAAGGGGGTGCGCTTTCTTGTAAATCCTCTAGGGATACGAAAATTCGTAATTATTTAGATTAATATTTGCGCTCGTGTTGAGTAAGGTTAAGTAATTACATTTTTACCTCCACGTATAACTTGGCTTGAATAGACTAGACCATATTGGGACTCGCTACATAACAATTAGGCCGTAATTGCACGATGACTACGGCATGTGTTTGTTGTACTAATGACACGCCTCTTTCTAGATAATAATACACTTCCATTCGTCCACGGGCATTATTCTCTTATCAGGGCGAAGACATAAAGATCAGTAAAGCTAGTGTATCATTATTGAATTCCGTAAATAGAAAATTCTAGAAAATAACAACTAGGCTAATGTGTGGCTTTCGAAAAATTATTACTGAATTCACTTAAATTTGGGCAAGTTTGATGGCCTCAATTTTCGTTTCGTACATTAGATCTAAGCTAATACAAGACTTCACCGCGATATGGGTGTACATAAGTATAGATGATGATTTTCATTCCGACTCTCCTGACCCTGATAAATGTTACATCCTCTCCTGACATAAGGCACATCATTTATAAACGATTTTAACTAGGGCTGGCCAAAAAAATCGACATTTTAAAATTCATGTCGATGTAAAAGAAATAGGGGAAAGAGTTAAATTTAAAAAGTAAAAAACTAGAACTTGGTAAGACAATTTAAAAAATCTGAAAGTGCAAGCAATGTAAAATATTCAAGAAAAATGTATTGATTTGTATTGATTGTACTTCAAATTTTGGTTCGCGGGTTTGGTGGAGGTGCCGGGTAGCCTATAGTAATATTCGTATTGACTTTTGCAAATGGTGGAGGTGCCGGGTAGCCTATAGTAATATTCGTATTGACTTTTAGAAATGGTGGAGGTGCCGGGTCATTAAACGCGATTTTAAGAATGTTAATATCGTTATTCATGATTTGAAATACTTTTTCCTTATACCTTACCTAAGCCACACATTATAAATAGTAAGCATTCTACTATTTTTTTATTCATGTTATTGAAAACTCAAAGCATTTTTGGACAAATTTAAACAGACTCCGATCTTCAACAGTCATTTTAGTAATCAATTTTAAAACTGTAACATTTTATTTTCTTTAAAAAAATTGAAAATTCCTATGTATTATCATATCATCAAAGTCGACGCTACGATATCAAGTGTAAACTAAGCATGGATGTGGCTCGTCTGCGGTGGGCAACAAGTCCTGCGTTATCTTCCACACATGGAGAGAGAACAATGTTATTCTACGTAGACACGCGCCAACCAACAATAACAAACTAAATAACAAGTTTCTATAAAATAAACCCACCTCATTTCCCATCATGTTATAAGTAGTTCAATGACATAAATCAAGACGAGACTCTATTCTTAAAACGCTTTTAATACTTGATAGTAGTTAAACTTAGTTTGTTAATTATAGTATAGTCCTAAACAATACAACGTCCCATACATAAAACTAGGGTGATTCTTTATCTGCGGAGATAATCCTACTCCTGGGCCCAACAATGCTATTATTAGAGATGAGATGATGGCTCTTAATTAACTAGCATCAAGACAACAATAGTCTATTAAGAAAAGTTCTCAGGCTAATCTAAATTGGCTTAATAAAGCACGTACCTACCTATATCTTGGAGATCGTGATGTGCGCGTTTAGATTTTGTGAAAATGAAAGGCTATGAGGTTTCGCTGAGAGGGTATGGAAAATCGATGGTATTTTATAATTTTATGGAATTAAATTTGTGATATTCTTCATGACACCCATGGCATAATTTTAAATATAGCATTTTATCACAAAACAATGTGTTTAAAATTTGAACATCATACAAACAAATATTCGGGAAAATAATTGCACAAATGTATTTTTTAAAAGTATAAATTAAATTTACAAAATGTCATGCTTTTGTATTTTTTCCCTTGTAATGAATAACTATGTTCTTTATCTGATGCGTCGTTATAGGGACCATTTCCCCCAAAAATATTTTTCCGCATAATCTATAGCACACAAAAATTGAACACAAAAATGAAGATTGAACACAAGAATAAAGTTTCCGCGTTCGGTGGTTTCTTCCTCGAAAGTTTTTGATTATACTCTCTGATTTTCTGTTCCTTATTTTTGGCAAACCTCATATTCGTTTGAGTGGGATCGTCTAATAAATCAGTTTTTTTTTTCTTTCGTTTTTCTTTTTTCTTTTTTTCTTTTTTTTTCCTTTCCTTTTTTTTCATTTTCTTTCTTTTCATTCCCCACCCCTTTTTATATTTGATTCACTCATTAAATGCATTTAACATCATTTTTATTTGTTACCAAAATTGTTGTGTTTAATGCATTGTTGTTGTAACTATTTTAAATATTTACTTTAAGGCTATTGTACCACCTCTGGCCGATAATTTGAAAGTTGAAGAAACATGGCTGAAAAGTTTTCTGAATGAAAGAGGGTCTTACTTAAAACAGGAAAAAAAGAAAAAAAAATGGGCGGGAAACCTTACTTTTGGCCATTATGTGTTGTTTTTTTGACAATTGTGTAGCCAGCACAGTTATTGCAAAATTAATTTTTGAGAAATCGGTTTTCTGGATACAGTTTCTTAACATCTTTAGCTACAACTTCAACTATACGGCTTTAAAAGTGTCAAGAGATGGCGCTAGTGGTCACCGCGCGAATACAAAGATGTCGGCTACGATGAGGTCGCTCACGCTGGCGCACCGTGAGGCTCCGTATGCGAGGGCCCCGTCAAACGGGGGCTATTTACATTATTTTGATCTAGTGACATTTTGGAATGCCATTACATAGTTCTCACAACTGAAATAAATTAATGTATGTACTAATTGGTGCCTAGTTAATAATCTGTCAGTGTGAATGAATATGCATACGATGTCATGCTTGCTGTGACATGTGTCTATGCACAACGCCGAAAATCAACTTTTATCTTGAACACAATATCGCAAAACATCTGGTTACTTTTTACATTCGATTCCAACTAGGTTACTTAGTATTCTACTTAACTTACAATATAGAAAAATCAAAGTGATCGAAATGTCCAGTTTCCAACTCAGCCTCAGAGACAGTAGGCCGTAATCGGAATTCTTAGCACTTCCCTAATTATTTTGCAAATAAACTTTACAGAAATGAAACTAAGGTGACTAAGACCTACATATTTTTATTTTAAATCTTTGAACAATAAATTTTTCGTAAATAAATTATACTTTTCAATAACAAAGTATGAATATACGAACTGAAATAGACAGTATAGGGCCCTACAAGTGGATATGAAACACTACATTTTAAACCCAAGTAATAATCAAATACACAAATAAACGCTTATAAATAAATAATTACCGAGTATAAATGGAAATAAATGAAGTGCACATATATTTCCAAACAAAAAGTGACATAATAATAATTATTATTATGCCAGACATCGCTCCAAAATAATGGTAATTAACCATTAATTAAACACCATTGAGCCTATTTGTGATTCATTCATTGGGAGTACTAAGAACTTCATACTAAATTGCCAAGTTTATAGTTGTTTGGAAACAATGAAAATAAAATTCGAAAGTAGATCATAAAAATTGTTTTCTACTACACTTGGGCCTAATCGAGCAATTTTTAATAAGTATCTTTCTCTGCATTTTATTTTGTATTGTAACCAAATAAGCAGGTTTGCTGCACGTCAATTGTAAAACATCTTAGGCCTATATTTCGTTTCGTAGAAATTAAAATGTCCCAACTGCCAAGGAACAAACTTGTCTGTCTCTTCTGTTGTCTTAACTACATAGGCCCTATACATGGTCGTGTGAGTAATTTGGGAGGAAATGTATACAAAGGATATTCAAATGTGACTGATCCAGCATTCACTTTTTACTGGGTAAACCTTAGGTAAAACGTTCAGTGAAGAGTTCTGATCGTGGGAATCAACTCGTCGACCTTTCAAATATGTGTCTCACGTGAACGGCAATGGGATGTTTGAACTACCACTATCGATATTGCAAATTACTGAACCCTTTAAACAAACAATTGAATACATCTTTCAGCGAGTTACTGAGTTTTTATAGTTTTATCATCCGTGGAATAAAGCAGACTAGCTATAGGCCTACATATAGTATATATTCTATACTGAAAAAGTACAATTATTATTGTTATTCTGATTACAATCCATACCTACAATATTATTGTTTCGTGTTCTAAAATCGAAATACTTACTGTTTGTTTATAAACCTTGAGGCCTAAACCACTATTATTACACCGTCAGCTAGAAATAATATAAAGTAAATACCCATCTTCGGAATTTACTTAGAATCAGGCCTCTATTCTCACAAAACTTTGAGAACCTAGATCTTACTTTATTTATTGCCTATATGACATCTTCTTTGGTATAATTGTGCCGTCTTTAATGGTTGGCTTAGTGGCTTAACCTTATATGCAACTCAGAACACAACAAATATCGTTCCCTGAAACTCACGTATACCGCTGGTTATGAGCAGATGGAGAGTTTGAAAGCTAGTGTAACGGCTTCGTTCTCCTCGACGTCTGCTCGGCAGTCCGGGTTAGTGGAGGAACCTATGACTGTCAAAGTTACACCGTCCTTTCGGATGGGACGTTAAGCCGTTGGTCCCCTTGGTACTTTTCGAAAGGAGTAGGCTACGTGCCGGTACCGGTTTCCCTCCTGCCTTCTGTTCATACTTCATTCTCATCTATCACCACTCATCGTCTCGATTAGCCAAAGTGCATAAATATGAGACGTTAAGCAATAATCAAATCAACAATATCGTTCACTATTCGAGCATCATCTTGGACGAAAACTTCGCCGCGCCGTGTAGTTTTAAACGCAAGCGCCACACCAACCTCCGGCGCGACCTCATCTGAGGGTTTCGCCGTTTCTCCGCTTGGCGCGTGTCGTTTCTTTTTAACGGCGAATTAGGACAAATAGATTTCTGAAAATACAGTTGTTGTACGATTTTTTTTGTCAAACGGTACAAATATGATTTTTTTTATTTTTGTATCGTCTAGCAAAAAAAAAATCGTAAACCTACTGATATTTCAGAAATCTATTTGTCCTTATAGTTGAAGTTGTAGCTAAAGGTTTCAAGAAACTATATCCAGAAAACCGATTCACAAAATTTAATTTTGCACTATCTGTGCTGGCTACACTCTTGTCAAAAAAACGACATATAAAAGTCGATAGTGAGGTTATGTGTGTTATGTGCGACCAAAAAAAAAATTTCGCTGTTGTATTAAGGTACTCTTTCATTCAGCCAACTTTCATGGACTTCTAAGGTTTTGACCCTACCCTGATTACAACAGCCTTAAATGTAGTTTATTGTTGTTTCTGCATCTATGTAATTAGATTTATTTAGTTGTCCTCCTTTGTATATCAGTTTTTATAACTGAATAGGATAGACGTTAAAAAAAACTACACTCAAATGACTATTTAAAAAATTATATCTTGTAACTTTGATTTAAGACGATTTTTTTAAAAGTTTTTTAATCATAAAATTGACGAAAATTTGCGGTTTTGGGAATTTCTTAAATCGGCCTTAACTTGCTTATTTTTTGTTCCACATCTAAAGAATCATACCAATCTAAAATGCCACTTTATTACATCGTGCCTTGAAACTAAGCACAAATATTCACTCAAACACGCAAAAATATGCATTCAAAAATCACAGTCCCCTTCTTGGTAATCAGCATAATATTTTGACTGAATCGCTTTCCCAAATTACAAAACATTTTTTTTTTGCAGAAATTCTGTCGAGAACGTCAATAATGGCCAGTATTTTTTGGATCAAATCCTCCAAGGTCACGGGGCATAAAGATCGTCCCCGTGTTATTTCTTATTTAAAATTTTTGCCGATGGGACCTAGCTCGAAAAATACCAAGTTCGACATTTTTTTCCGGGAAATGGAGGACCCAATAAATTTTATAATTATTTCTAAATTCATAACTAGTTAGTCTGAATGAAATATATTTATCAAGTTTAGCGGGTATAAATACCCATTTAAATACTTTTTTAACATGCACCTAGTTACGAAAACGATTATTTGCAATATTAAACGACCACCATGAACTCTACGTCTAGGCTGACTCGCATCTAATGTTACTGTCCCCAGGGTGACCGAGAGTAGAGACCGATCTCTTCATGAGCCTGTCATCCTCTACTGGTCACTTTCACTGAGGCAACGATGAACTTGTTTTGTTCGATTGATATGATGCGTCGGCGTCGGCGTCGGCCCGCGGTTGTTTGAGCTCGGCCCAACTTGTTTTACAATGATGAATGCCAATTTAAAAATTCGCTGATTGGCAAATAAAGCTAATTTCACATATTGTTTAAATTTAAATTTTATTTTTTGTTTTTATTCTGGATCACTTTCTAGCTCAAAAATATCAACCAAAAAATGAATTTTTGGGTCGCTGTTTGTAAAGGATGAGAGCAATGACTGATCAGAGCACATTTCAAGATTTGAAACAATTGTCTCCTACACAAGCTTCGGGAATTACTAAAAACTATTCGTTTCGTGGCTTATTTACTGCCCTGTCCGTTAATTAAAAAAGAAAGAAATATTTGAAATATATGCTCTGATAGCGAGATTACTAAAATGTAGGTGCAAACCACAGCCCGATAGGACAATTAAGCGACATAATAATATAATAATAAAAATAATCGGTATTATATTTCACACGAACATTAAAATCTATGACATCTAGTACGCGTATTCCTAAATTAATTCATCCATTTTGAATTAAATAATCGTGAAATCTCCGTAATTAACTCAATTTTGGTCAAATTCGGGAATTTGTTCCAGGCGTAAATATATTTTTAACGCAAATTTGCATACTGGATATCAACGTTTAAATCAATGTGAACGCGTAGGTTAATTGAATGAATCGTAAGAAAAACAGTTTTATGGAAATTTCCAGAATTGATATTCATGTACTATCGGAGTTGCAGATTATGGAATGATTTGCCGGTGGACATCCGTGAACTACACACTCGGAGCCATTTCAAATCTGCACTAAAAAAATTATTTTCTGGTGTATCCTGATAATTCTATTCTATTCACAATACCATTCATGTTTGTCATAATTTCATCACCCTCACTTTTTACATGTCTACACACACATTGTTTTCTATTATTGTTTAATGTATTTTTAATTAATTTAATTGCAATGTATTAGTATAAGTATTGAGTAGGTTGCTAGACACCAAAATGTGAATGGGGCTATGCCCTCTTTAAGCAACCTATAACACATCAATGTGTTAAAACAATAAATAAAATAAATAAATAAAATAAATGTATTTTTTTATGTTTTTGGATATTGTCAACCGTTCAGCAGGAATCATCAACACCTGAGTGCGCGCATTTGAGTTGGGCCAAGCTCAGCGCCCCCTCTGAAGTTATAAGACGGAAGTAGCAGCCATGCACTTATTAACTATCAGCATAATATTATAAATCTACGACAACAGTTCCAGACCATCTACCATCTGCAGCCCTCATAAACGTAATAGGGAAGCTGTTAGTGCAAACATAGTTGATCTTCAGGCAACAGTTCAGCACCAGAGTGCGTGATAATAAACCTCCCTCTGCCAATCATAGTAATATTGAGCATAAAGTGAAAGGCTATTGAACGGTAAATAAGCTCTTAGCACAATCATCATAAACCCCATGTCTTACAGCATCGATATTTACTTTACTGCTTGAATGCATCGTATTTGTCTCCAAGCAAAGAACACCCCAGACACGATGGTATAGGAAAATATATGGATAGATTGGATACCTTAAGAGGACGAAGGCGTGATTTGATATTCGGCGCGTCCCTTGTCATGCAACCATAAATCATTTCATATGAATACAACTTAGCATAATTGATAATGAAGGACATCTTTGCCCTCTTCAGATTTTCA
>JAMZAV010013012.1:0-17474 GCA_024449915.1 Sweltsa coloradensis | reverse complement strand
AAATTTTTGGGGTTTTTTTTAATTTTGAAATAATCTCTTAACCAGAGGAAAAACTGGTTGAATGTTTTTAAAAAAAGTACACTTACAGAAATTTTCGTTTTTCTTACGATAGAAGGAGGCTCTTGGTTAGATGTGGACGTGATTCTGAAAAAACATGTCTTTTATCAGTAAGCAAGCATCATAATATCCCTTTAAACCTAAACGAAAGATTTAAAAAGGAACTTGTTATGTTCAAATTATCTTGAACCAACTCTACGTAAATAGTTGCATTCCACCTGACCCGGGCGGTACTAATGCATCAACTCACCCAGCTGAGTCAGAGAGATAACAGCTGACTTGTGCGACTGGTAGGGAAGCAAACCCGATCGCGAGGACAACTGTGTGACTGGACGGCGACCAGGGAGGTTGTTACTGAGGGAACAGCTCGCTGTAGGATGCTACAGTGATTGTGAGCCTAGACTTGGAGACTGCAGGCGACGTGGGGCCCGGAATATACGATTCCAGGCTAAGCCAGCATTCAACCCGAGCGTCATTAGAGGGAAAACCTTCTTCAAAAACAAATTCGGAGCCCTCGGGACGAACCATTGGAACCCCTAGGACTTGCTGTCAAGGACTCGACCAATCCAGGTCATTCACTCGTCCCGGGACCAGGCCACACCCGGGGAACCAGGAGGAAAAAATTACGCGCCAGGCTAGGAACGCAAGTAATCAACGTCCCTACCACCCACTCCCAGGTATCACTGATAATTATTTAATTGGTTTGTGTACGGCCTACTTTTCTCCAAAGGCGAGATACTCGCCGTTGTGAGGTCATGTTATTAGGATATGTAAATGCACCCAACCCCCACCAGAGGTGGGCAGAGCAATCTAACAATAGTGTGAAGCCTAGTCAGTGCAATAGCACCTGCTTTGACAAGTGAGGCCCTACTAATCTGAGCAGGCTTTATAATTGATGTAAACCATTATTTATTAATATCACCCCTTTTGTATATTATGCTCCATTGTACCCTTGTGATCTACGACTCAGTATCTAGGCCTACTCTATTATATTAGTGAGGGACCTAGTCAGTGCAACAGCACATGCTTTGACAAGTGAGGCCCTACTAATCTTAGAAGGCTGTAAAAATGATAAGCTTTCATTAATTAATCTCACACCTTTGTAATATGATCCCCCCTTTATCCCTATTGTGTTTTTTATTATTCACTATCTACTTTATTATATTGGTGAGGGACCTAGTCAGTGCAATAGCACATGCTTTGAAAGTGAGGCCCTACTAATTTAGAGGCTTTATAATTGATTGAACCATTTATTAATCAATCTTACATTTTTGTAATATGTTGCCCAATTTGGCGCCCAACGTGGATTTATGGTGTTTGGTATCTCGGCTTTCAAATTAGACATTAATTTTCCACTCGATTGCAATGGAGGTTAATAGACTTTCAAAGAGTGAAATTTGAATATGAGTTAAAAATGTCGTGGACTTCCTGCCACTGGTGCCGAAAGACCAGTTGAGAAATCACTTCGTAGAGCAATTCGTGACCGACGACCAGTTAACACATGTGTTGGTGAACCGGAAAATGAGCTGGAATTATGCGAGCGGAATATAAACGAGATTCAGACTGAGCTGAGGAAATTTTCAGGGACGAGACGAGACCCACTGTTTTTAGATTAGATGCAAAAGTTACACATTACATTGGTCGAATTCAGAATGTAGATGTAAAGGCAGATGAGGAACTTTCAAAATGGAGGTCGACGTTACTAAAATTAACTATGGACGCGTATGAGGAGCTAGAATCAAGAGCAAAAAAGTGATCAAGAGGATTCAGATGACGAACTCACTCCGGCACCGAACAATACAAAACCTGCTACATTAGTGACAGAACAGAATCATGTAACTACGGACTCTGCTAGTACTTCGTTACGTAATGAAATTTCCGGTTAAATTGAATACAAAGTCTATTCCCGTTTTGAAATGGAATTTAACTTTTTCGGGGGAAAAAGTGTTAGCCTAGGGGCAATTTCTGGAAAGAGTCTCTGAACTCCGAGTTGCACGCGGAATTACGATTATGAACTCTGGGCATCAGCTGTTGATCTCTTTAGTGGACCGGCGCTAGTATGGTTCAGGGCAGCAAGATGCCTTTGTAGATCTTGGGACCGAACTAGTCGCAGAACTAAGCAAACATTTCAACCGGCGGTTTACGAAGACTGCCTGTGGGAAAAAAATTCGACTCCGAACTCAGGGGAAAGATGAGCAGATAGACATTTATGTAGCCATCATGGAAAATCTTTTACGCGTCTAGACTCCCCAAACCTCGGAAACCGAACGATTAAGAGTTATGAGAAAGAATTTACCCCCATACTACCAAGACAGGTTGTCCTTGCATGACATTAATACTATTCATGAACTTCTCACATTAGGACGTCGAGTGGAAGCAGGAGGGGTTGCGCACAGAGAAATACAATGCGCCCCACCAAAAAACGCGACAATGGAAAAAGATCTAGCATATTCGAGGCGAAGTCAAACTTGTCGGGGTTTTCACACCAGGTTAGACAAGCCCACGTTTTAGAGGTATCCCCACAGATAGCTAATGGGGGTAAAACAAAAGCATTTTGGGAAAACTGTCAGGAACCAGGTCATCCTTTATCGCAAATGTCCAAAACCCCTGACTAAATTTCTGTTTAACTTGTGGCACTCCTGGTGTACAGTACGCCAACTGCAGAAGTGTCAAAAGGGAAACGCTACAGGGAGGAAGTGAAAGACTGTCGCTTATCTTCCTCCCATAGTTTTGTGAAAAATCTGCGGCAGAATGGGATAAGTGGCTACGGCATTTTTCTGATTTCATCAAGATTAAACCCTCGATTGATTATCTACTCCAAACACAAAACCGAGATGATAGATTGTACCTCAACGTCAAGATATTAGATTGTCAATTCTCGGGATTGCTGGATTCAGGGGCTTCGCGTCGATACTTGGACAAAAAGGCTTAGACCACATGCAGAGACTGGGGTTGGAAATGAAAACAGACACTGGGCATAGCCAAGTGAAGGTTGCTAATGGACAGTTTTGCCAAATGTTAGGATTCATGAACATCCCTATGGAAATTTGGGGAAGGTTCCATCCATAACATTGAGGTGATGTCGTTCCCTGTGAAAAAAAACCACTAATTTTTGGATTAGATTTTTGGAGAAAGGTGAAAACTCCTTCCGAATTTTGTCAATCACACATGGACATTCGACACGACTGACGAGTGCTATGTCAATGAAGTTGTTGTTGACAAAGAACATATATCCAACGAACAGTGTATGGAACTAGATGCCTTGGTAGCCCGGAACTTCGAACAAATGGGTACATCACTTGGTCAGACAACCTTAGTTCAACACAAAATAGACACAGGGACAGCTAAACCTAAAAAACAGCGTTATTCCCCATTTCCCCGGGTTTTCAAACAGGCACAGATGGATGGGGAAATTAGACCATATGCTACAACTGGGAGTGGTGGTTCCATCAAAAAGCCCGTGGTCTTTCCCCAGCTCTTCTGGTTAACAAGTCTGATGGCACCTCACGATTTGTGGTGGATTTCCGGAAGGTGAATAAAGTAACGAAACGGGATGCGTATCCCATTCCTTACGTTAACTCAATTTTAGACAGACTTCGAGATGCTCGTTTCCTTACCTCCTCGATCTTAAAAGCGCTTATTGGCAGGTACCAGTAGACCCCAAAAGTCGAGAGAAGACAGCTTTTACGTATCCCGTCACGAGGTTTGTTCGAGTTTACCAGGATGCCATTCGGCCTACATAATTCTCCAGCGACTTGGCAGAGACTGATAGACCGCATATTAAGATCAGATCTCGAGCCGTACGTTTTTGTCTATCTTGATGACATCATTATCGCACTTCCCTTCCAAAAGCATTGGAGGTTTTGGAAAAAAGTCTTTCGGAGGTTTAATAGAAGCTAATTTAACACGAATCGTGAAAATGTAAGTTTTGCAGGTCAGAGCTAAAGTATCGGGGATACTTTGTCGATTCCATGGGTTTGCACTGCGACCCGGGAAAGGGGCAGCCATATCGGACTATCCAGCACCCAAAACACTGAAGGAGCTTCGTCGATTTATCGGTATGACTCGGGGGGTACGAAGATTCGTTCCAGGATTTTCTACCATTATAGGCCCGTTGACTAAGCTGACGCACAAAAACCCAAAAATTTTTGCATGGAATGCTGAAGCGCAAAAAGCCTTCCAGGACTTAAAAGGAAAATTGATCACAGCACCGATTCTTTCCTGCCCGGATTTCTCACGAAAGTTTTGCGTTCAAACGGATGCATCGAACTATGGCTTGGGTGCAGTGCTAAGTCAAATGCATGACGATGGGGAGAAAGTAGTAGCATTCCCCAGTGAACCTTAACTAACAACGAGAAAAAGTTTTCCAGCAACAGAGAAAGAGTGCTTAGCGTTGTTTGGGCCATTGAGAAGTATCCCCCTTTACATAGAAGGAAGTGAATCACCGTTATCAGGGAAACCACCATAGTTTTGATCTGGCTCCAAAACTTACAAGATCCGACAGGTAGATTAGCTCGCTGGGCGCTACGGCTTCAACGTATAACTATCAAATAATCATCGAAAAGGGGAAGGACAATGTTGTACCTGACGCACTCTCGAGGTCCGTACCAGTTGATCCTTATCACTCTCCGGATACGATACAGGATCCTTGGTACCAAAAAACCCTTCTTCGTGTCAAGAACAAACCTTTAGACTACCCAAAATGGAATTTTGACAAGGACTGTTTATATAAGCTAAACGGGACTTGGAATATGGTTGTTCCCAAAAAAGTCACGCCCGGCAGTATTTGAAGAATGTCATGATGATGCAAAAAGCAGGTCACTTGGGCATATGGAAAACCTACAAAAGAATTTGTAACTCATACTATTGGCCGAAAAAAGAAGTCCGACGTGTCCAGATATGTTAACAAATGCTCCGTTTGTCTGCAGTTTTAAACCGGAAAGACAACTACCCAGCAGGACTATGGGTCGATGCAAGAACGTTAGCAAACCCTGGCACTAATTTCTTCTGACCTTCTTGGGACCGTTTCCGCGTTCGAAGAAAAGGGAATAAGTATCCCTTGTTATTGCAGATTGGTTTACCAAATACACTCTGATCTTTCCTTACGGGGCAGCTAACGCCAAAAGCATAGTTCGCCACATGGAAGAAGATGTTTCCTGATCTATGGAGCTCCACAAACCATTTTATGGACAATGGGTCTCAGTATGCAGGCAAGGAAATGAAACATCTAGCTACGCAATATCAATCGAAAATATTCTTCAATGCTCGCTACCATCCCCAAAACAATCCCTCGAACGGATTAATCAAGTCCGAAGCCCCTGATTGCATCATACGTGAAGGATAATCACCAGACATGGGACCAAAACATCCATAAATTTGGTTATGCGATTCGAAACGGCACACCATGAAGTTACAGGTTACACGCCGGTATACCTAAACTTTGGAAGAGAAATTTCCACATCAGGCAGAGCCCCAAAGGAGACCACCAGGGTGACTTGGACAATCCCACTTGCACGTCAAAGGGGGGATTGGGCCCAAGAAATTAAATCACTTCAAGCAAAATATCGGACAGTGACCGATAGGATTGTTAAGGGACATGACGAAAATGCTAAACGGTACAATCTGCGCCGCAGACCAGTCACCTATGAGGTTGGCCAGATAGTTTACAAGAAAAATTTTGGGACAGTCTGATGCAGCAGCAAACTTTTCAGCAAAGTTAGCTCCAAAATTTGTAGGACCTTTGTAACAAATCCCAAATTTTCTCCACTAGTTCGAGTTGGTTAAAAACAGAAATAAAAGCATTGGGTATTGGCTGTTTGTGACCTTCGGAAGTCCCCGGAAGATAAATAAAACTAATTGTTCGTCATGACCCTTGTCTGTAGGAGGGGGGAGGTGTTATGTCAAATTATCTTGAACCTAACTCTACGTAAATGTTGCATTTCCACCTTGACCCGGGCGGTACTAATGCATCAACTCACCCAGCTGAGTTCAGAGAGATAACAGCTGACTTGTGCGACTGGTAGGGAAGCAAACCCGATCGCGAGACAACTGTGTGACGGACGGCGACCAGGGGGGTTTTTAAATGAGGGAACAGCTCGCTGTAGGATGCTACAGTGATTGTGAGCCTAGACTTGGAGACTGCAGGCGACGTGGGCCCGGAAATATACGATTCCAGGCTAAGCCAGCATTCAACCCCAGCGTCATTTGACGGAACCTTTTTTCACAAACACTAATTCGGAGCCCTCGGGGGCGAACCATTGGAACCCCAGGACTTGCTGTCAAGGACTCGACCAATCCCGGTCATTCACTCGTACCGGACCAGGGCCACACCCAGGACCAGGAGGAAACAATTACGCGCCAGGCTAGGAACGAAGTAATCAACGTACCTACCACCCCACTCCCAGGTATCACTGATAATTATTTAATTGGTCTGTACGGCCTACTTTTCTCCAAAGGCGAGATACTCGCCGTTGTGAGGTCATGTTTTTAGGATATGTAAATGCACCAACCCACCAGAGGTGGGCAGAGCAATCTAACAATAGTGTGAAGCCTAGTCAGTGCAATAGCACCTGCTTTGACAAGTGAGGCCCTACTAATCTGAGAAGGCTTTATAATTGAGTAACCATTTATTTATTAATATCACACCTTTGTAATATTATGCTCCATTTACCCTTGTGAAACTACGACTCAGTATCTAGGCCACTCTATTATATTAGTGAGGGACCTAGTCAGTGCAACAGCACATGCTTTGACAAGTGAGGCCCTACTAATTCTTAGAAGGCTGTATAATGATAAGCATTCATTAATTAATCTCACACCTTTGTAATATGATACCCCCTTATACTATTGTGTTATTTATTATTCACTATCTACTTTATTATATTTGGGGAGGGACCTAGTCAGTGCCCAATAGCACAGCTTTGACAAGTGGGCCCTACTAATCTTAGCAGGCTTTATAATTTATTGAACCATTTATTAATCAATCTTACATCTTTGTAATTTTGTTGCCCAATTGTCGGCCTACCATTGTAATTTATGACCCACTATTTAGGCCTACTCTCTTATATTTAGTGAAGGCTAGTCAGTGCAACAGCACATGGTTTTTTTTTGACCAGAGAGGCCCTACTAATATAAGAAGGTTCTATAATTAACCATGATCAGGGGTTATCACACCCTTTTTAATATTATGCCCCATTGTACTATTGTGTTATTTATTATTCACTATTTAACCTAGTATGTAAGGGAAGGACCCAGTCAGTGCAGAGCACATAGTTTGACAAGTGAGGCCCTACTATTTTCAGTACGCTTTATTATTCTCAACTATTTAGGAAATATTATCATGTGTTTGTAATGTTATGCTCCATTATAAAATTGTGGGAATTTTTATTCATGTTTACTCTTATTAGTTTTAGTCTCAGGCCGTGCAACTGCACATGAGGTGAACAAGCTAAGCCCACTTTACAAGGAAGCTATCTCTTTATTAACTATAATGTGTGCTCATGTTCTTACAATGTTTTGTCTCCCATGGTAGACCCTAGTGATATTTTGTTATCTGGTATCCATGTTCCATTGCTAGGTTATGCAACCGGACATGGCACTACTTAATATTGTACCGGGGGAACAAAGTCTGATTCCAATGTGTAGCACCGCCCCTACTAAGGCAACCGTATACCCCTATTCAGCCGAGCCTAAGTCACCCACTTCACTGAATGCTTTCATGTACTAGTCTTGTTTGCAGACATCTAGGTCTGCCCCCTTTTGTTCATGGTGGCGCTGTAGGGATATCGTGCGTTGGTTCGGAGCTGTGGCTCATGCCCTTGGGCAATCGGATCCTGTCAATTCATAATATTGGCCCCGGAATATTATTATGTTTGAAACCTTCTGTACACTCTATCTAGAGCAATACTATGATCTTCTTTATGACCACACCTGTAACTACCCTTGTACTATTTTCAAACAATATATAATTAAGTTTTTGGGTTTAAAATTTTAACAGTGAGTTCCCCCGTTCTTTACCCCCTATTCCTCTTCAAGGTTTCTTGGTTTTCCCTATTCCCCCCACCTTCCATCATCGCCCGGAGGGGGAAAAAAACCAAGTGGCGCCCTTTAAGCTCGCTATCAGCCATCCGGTCACCTATCTACCCCCACCCCCACCACTGCAGCTAGCGGGAACCCGCCTTTAAGGCTCAACCTTGTAGCACGAGATTTGGCGTGCGACAAACTGTCGTTTAATAAAGGAGTAGGCTCACAATGTTTCAAGACTAATATTGGGCATACATTTGGAAAATAATTATTGCACATCTAAATGCGTTCAGTTTGGGCTCATCAAAGCAGTCGAATTTATAACAAGTGGATTAGTAAGAGACAAAAGCTTACCACCTGTATAAAATTTCATGAAAATATTTGATATAAAATTCGTTCTCATTTTGCGAAAGAAACCTTTCAAGGCGAAAAAATTCTGTAACAAAAGAACCGTAAACCCACATTCTGTCATCTTTCGTAACGTACGTTATTCCGTATAGCAACTCAATAAGCAATTTAAAAGAATTTTTTAAAACAAAACTTAATTTTAACTTTTTTGGACTCTCACAGAATGATGTCACTAATAATCTAAAAAAATTTCTTCTTATGGGGTCACCCAGTTAATTAAGTCTGCATTTAATACACAAAACAAGTTCTATTTGGGGTGATTTTAAAAAAATATTTTTTAATTTAACTTTATTGGCTCTCAAAAAATGTAATAAAACCCAAATGTAATAGAGAAAGTTTTTACTTTATTCGTTGATTAGTTCTTATTCCCCTTTTATTAGCTGTGGAAGTCATTTTCTTGAGAAAAAAATCACAATTCCAATAAAATTCTCATTACATAACGCAGTGTGGGTCGTCACAGATGGTTTTGGGAAATTTTCACGCGCATGGCTATTAGCCAATTAGTGGACCTCACTTAACTCATATGATTAGTTTTTGCGCAAGCATTTAATTTAATTAAAAGCCCGCTAATCTCATAGGTTTAAATAAATATCAAATTCGTTTAATTGAACGCAAAGTTTTACCCTTACCCCAGTAAATCGGACTGAGATTTTAGGACGCGGAAGTAATAAGGGGTTGACCTTAAGGACGCCAATTGCTCGAACAAGTGCATTCCAGAAATCCATTTACTACAGGGAGGCAGCGATCTGGAATGCACTACCTTCTGAAGTAAAGGAACTTCCTCTCAGTAGGTTCGAGGGAGCAGTCAAGAGAATGTTTTTTTAAGAGTTTGATATGTATGTCTGTTTCATCTTGTTTGATATGTATTTTATTATTGTTGTATATAATTCTTAGGATGGGTGTATAATGTCTCAAATGGACGATCTTAGGTCTGCTATTAGCATCCATCCGTATGTTTATTATCTAATATGTAATGAATGTACGGAAAAAACACATAGTAACAATAATAATAATAATAATAATAATAATAATAATAATAATAATAATAATAATAATAATAATAATAAATCATAATAATAATCATAATAATAATAATAATAATAATAATAATAATAATAAAATAATTATTATTATTGATTGATAGCAGTTGTCGAAAAAGTTTGCCCCGACTGGGGTTCGAACCCAGAACCTCCGGCTTAACGTGCCATAGCTCTACCAATTAAGCTACCGGGACCACAGAACAAACCTTAAGGAAACTGCTATTTGTTGTGACTGTTGACTTACATGACATAAATCCAACAGAAGACGGCAATGTAGCTGTCAAATCTGAAAGATTGCATGGATAAATTCAATCACATCTCATCTCCCATGAGTTGGGTAGTATGAAGTCGGGGCAAACTTTTTCGACAACTGCTATCAATCAATAACTATGTCCTTAAAGCGGGCTTATGCTTAAAAACCTTATATTAGTAATAAATAATATTAATAACAATAATAATAATAATAATAATAAATAATAATAATAATATTAATAATAATAATAATAATAATAATAATAATAATAATAATAATAATAATAATAATAATAATAATAATAATAATAATGAATCTATATTTGAAAATCCACAAAACACAAAAGTACTATTAACACTAAATTTGTTAATTTATTGGATGAGCGTAGCGAGCGTAGCGAGCGAAGCGAAGATTCCATTTCACTACACTGGAGAAAAAATCCGGAATGTTTTTTTTTTTTTTTTTCTTTCTTTCTTTCTTTCTTTCTGTATTTTTGTCTGTCTGTTAACACGATTCCGGCTAAAACCGATACTCCGATTGCGATGAAATTTTATGGAGGCCTTCGAAATCTCTGAACTAAGAACTGCCACGTTTTTGAGCGCAATCGAAAAATTATTTCTCATGAAAATCGCAATTTTACGATTTTTTTCGATTTTTAAAAAATTTCTTCGACTTATAACTCCTACATGCTTTATCCGATTGTAATGATTTTTTCACAGAACCTTAATTTTATGAATTGATATATTCGTGTGAAATTTGAGCGTAATCAAATAATTTTTTCTTATGAAAATCGCAATTTTACGATTTTTTTAATTTCTTCTGCTTATAACACCTACATGCTTTATCCGATTATAATGATTTTTTTCATAGAAGCTTAATTTTAAGAATTAATTTATGAGTGTAAAATTTGTGCGTAATCGAATAATTATTTCTTATGAAAATTTCAATATTACGATTTTTTCCTTTTTTAAAATTACGATTAATTAAAAAAAAGAAGTTAATTTTTTATTTAATTTGATTTAATTAAAAATTTTTTAACAAAGTTCTGATTTTTTCACAGAACAACAGAAAATCCGCAAAACACATGGCAGCTCAATTCACCAATTACGCTCATCCAACAACGCGGCGGGACTTAAGCGTTTTCCTAGTTAACTATCACAATCGTTTGGGGAGCAGGAATGAAACTTATCGTCAAAGTTGATTTTTTGAGTTGAATATGTTATATTGTTAATCACCATTAAATTTAAAAAATGTAATATTTTTTTTTTTTTTTTTTTTTTTTTTTTCAAAAATTTAATTAATTTATGTTGCTATGACAACCATTGTATATTAACGACTTAAAAATTAATGTTTATAAAAATAACGAGTAAATTCTTTTAAATGAATTTTAAAATTGTTAGCAAAAACTCTAAACTGCTAAATTTAAAAAAAATCATATCTCTAAGTTGAATACCCTCCCTAAAAATGGTACCGGAAATGTCATTAGTGCACATGAAGTACACCTAAAATATTAACTTTAACACCCGTTTACTCAAAACTATACTTTCTTAAACTACGGTACATATAAGTTAGGCAGTTTTGAAGCTAGAGCCTTGAAATTTTGAGGACTTCTTTATTGAGATATTTTTGACAAATAGTAGGAAGGAAATTTTGAAAAAATTATCGGGATAAAATTATAGCGCATGCTTAGGTCTAAAAATTGCCCAATTTTTTTTGACAATATATATATATATATATATATATATATATATATTAAGTTTTTAAGGCTTTCGTGGCCCGAAGTATTAGAATCACAATTGTAAACTTGTCGGGTTATTTCGCCACGTCGATTTGACGTCATCAGGACGACTATGTCGACTGGAGTCGTCCTGATGACGGGGCCCAGAGCGGTCCAGAAACGTTGACATGGGTAAGTCAAATCGACGTGGCGAAATAACCCGACAAGTTTACAATTGTGATTCTAAATATATATATATATATATATATATATATATATATATATATATATATCTGGAATATACAAATTAAAAAAAAAAAAACTTCCTACTGTTTCTTACTATTGGCTTAAGCTACCCAAAAAATCAAATTTTATGTCTCTAAGTTAAATAGTGTTCGATTAAACGGTACCGGAAATCTGCAAATTTAACATGGGAACATAGGCCGTTCCTGCTCCCCTTGAATTCTTCTAAATTATAAACTCGAATGATATTCCGGATTCCCCATCTTACACGAATACGTATTTTTAACTAACGATTTTTTTTCTATTGAAACCAAAACACTTTCTAATAAGTTCTAAAAATATAATATGTATAACTCAGAATTGAAATATGTACTCAGCAAAATAAAACTTTCAAGATAATATTCCATTAGTAAAAGTATATTTATCAAAGAGTGAATTTTAAGTTTCCAAAGTTCATACACACATTACTACATTTCTTAACCAGTATCCATCTTGTGCTTGCATCACACTATCGTAGTGTTTTGTTAATCCGTCTGCTTAACTTGGAAACACGCCAAATTTAACTTTTAAAATACAATTCTTTTTTAATGGAACTGTACAATTAAAATCGAGAATTATATAAACTTTCGTTTCCATATAAAATTTAAGACAAATCATTTCTGGAGAGTATTACATTATTTAAGTGTGATTATCCCTTACATTTCCCGCATCAACTAAAAAGAATGGTAAGAAAAGTAGTTTCCCGAGCCGAGATGGAAGTTTAAAACTTTTGGATTATCTTTCTCGTCGCGAAACTTGAGAGAAATTTTAGAATTTTACGCATGGCGGACTTTTCAGATGGCTGGCATATCAACTTCGTCAGTTGATAAGGGATGAGAGAAGCGAGAGCGAAACGAGCGAACAAGTCCATTAAAAACTCCGGAGGGTTATATTGAGTTAGATTTAATAATATTTTCGAAGGTAACTTCTTATGTAAAAATCTATTTTCACGTCTCTGGAAATGGTAAATAAGCTTTCTCGTAGACGGCTTTGTTTTAAAAACTAGGTCAGATTATATTGCATCAATATTTATCGCGTTTGATGAAGGTACCGATATCAAGACACGCAAAGTGAAGAGGGATCCTATGAAAGCTCGGTTGAATCACGCGTGCAGGGATGAGAGGGGAAGACATGGGGCGAGTGTTGAATACTTTGCTCACGGCCTCACACACCTTCAATCAATATTTAAAACGTAACAGGGCGGGGCTGCGTTTTTTTTATGACGGCAGAGAGGGGCTGACTCCAACGACATAACAACGCAAAAGATGGTTTTTTAAATAGAGTTTTTGTTTTTTTTAATTTCGTCACGGATTTGTCACCCTTTTTGGGTTATTATCAACTATTTTCATAAAACTCGAAATTGGGGGGAATTTAAACCTGTTTATCCCCCAAAAAAAACTTTGTCTCAATATTACTTTTCTCTTTTCACGAAAAGATTTTAAAAAAACATTTTAATTTTACATTAATGAGTCAAAAACTGTAATAAATTTTTTTTTGTATATTTCATTAAAATTAAAGGGAAAAATTCAAATAGTAAAATCTTTTGATAACCCATCATGATCAGTTTTGATTAAACAACCCATTTTTCTGCTCTTGAATTCCTCCCAATATGTAAAAAGTAAAAAGAAAAAAGTCTTTTTAAAATAGTATTTGAAGTTCACTTTTAATCGGATTTAAAACTCTTGGAAATGTAAACCCAGACAAAATAGCGTCCCTTTTAAACTTTTTCACCCTGCACGATATACCACTTTTTTCATGTTCGTATCGTGACTTTTTGTAAAACTAAAAGACAAACATTAGTTACAGCATTCTTTGGGGTGAGATAGATTGCTATTTAATTTGTTTGAACGCATGTTGGTCATGAGGGGAAACGAGGAATTTACTAGATGGGATAGTGGATAGAATGTAAGTACAGTATACCAGTGGCGAAGGAACCGGAAGGGGGGCAATGCCCCCCCCCCACCCAAGTTTGGCTCAGGAGGTCGCCCCCCGCGAATGGGGGCAAAATATTCAATTTCAAGTTCATTTTTTAGTTTTTAGATAGCAGATATTTGCAGTAAAACATCGTTTACAGAGTCCAAATGCAGGAAGTTTAGTTTGAGTTTTTAAGGTTATTAAATTTCTAACATATGTTTCTTGGTTATTGTGCCAAACATAATCTTGATTGACATGCATGGTTTGTTTGGTTATATTCAAAATTGAATTAATTGTTAAAAAAGCAAAACACAAACTAAACAAAATACGGTAATCCCATCTTGAATTGTTGAAGCATTTTTCAATCGAGTCTCTTTTTAAAACAATGCAGGGAAGAAATAAGCAGGGAGAGCAAAAACTTGTTAGCGTTATACTCCGGGAATAAGGTTCTCGTAAAGGATTGTACAATTAAGAATGAATCTTATTGCCTAATGCATAGCATATAATGAAAAACGAAAGTGGATCGTTTGAAAAATAATTTCCGCCGATTGATAAACTAAAGAAATTATGTCTTAGATACATTTGTTGAACGAACTCAACCAAAAATTGAGTCAAATGGATTCGTGTCAGGTAACACGTGATACACGCACATCGTACGTTAAGAAATGGAGTTAAATAATGGGAAATACGTTTAACTAAAATAACACAATTTATTGATTGTTTAAATTTCTCGAGTTGCTTGGTAAATTTGTTAGTTAGTTTTTGACAATTTACAAATTACTCTTTTATAAGGACAGGAAAAGAGTGGAAGTGAATTGGGTTTTTGGAAAAGCAGATGCTATGATGAATATGGTCGATGAAATGATGTTTGAAGACAACGCTAGCGAAATGGCAATATGGGAAAAAAGTAACGCTACACCGATCCATCGTCTACGGTTGGTGCAAAAAAAACACACTCAACCAAAATTGTTGGGTAAAATTGAGTTTGTCATATATTATTTTAAATTATTAACAAATAAATGCTTAATTATTGTATTGAAGTTCATATAAACCAAGTCGATAGTTTTGCAAAATATAAGTTTATTATTGAATCCAAAGAAAATATAAAACAACATATTCTATAAAAAAATTCTAACAGATTACCAAAAACGAGATAATTTTTTTAAAATTTAAATTAAAATTAAATCGTTAATTAAGAAGCTTTTCAAATTAAGTGTTTTGCATTATGTATTTCTGTCTATGGTTTATTGAACGAGGGAGCGGAGCGACTGTCTCCATTCAACTCAAACGGCTCTTATTCTGTGATTCTGTCTGTCTGTACGTCAAAAATCAGCCGAACCGCTGAACAGATTGCGCTGAAATTTAAACAGATATCCGGTACGAGTTTACTGAGAACTGTTAACAAAATCAGCTAGATCCATTGCGATTTAATCCTACAAAAAATAAAATGTGATTTTTTTAAACTATCGATAGCATGGCAGCTAGCGGGACAATAGACACGTGGCTGGCATGGCCTAGTGGTAAGCATTTAGCCTACCGCACGGAGGGTTGGGGTTCGATACCCGTTGGGTAAAACTTTTTCTTTATTTTTACACCCACATATATTTTTTAGGGTAGTTAAATGGGAAACAAAAATTGGGTTTATTTTGTTTAATCTTGGAAATTTGTAAATGTTTCACGCTAATACGTTTTGAAACACGATTCGCATTTTGAATGTTCAATTTAAACGGGGAAACGCCAAAGTCGTTGTTAAACGAGTGAGTGAGCCAAGTGTTGAAGTACCCGGGAACATCCCCTTTCCTCCCATATACTTAAGCTGATCTGGGTATGGGGAATAATACCGGGTACTATACACATGGCTCACTCACGCGTTTAACAACGACTTTGGCGTTTCCCTAGTAGTAAATCTTTATAAAACAATTCAACAAAATAAAATATTTGTCGTCCTACACCTTTAAAGAAATATAGTAAAGTAAAAACACAAAACATTACTTTCAGCGAATATGCAAAGTAGTACTTTCAAGTTTCTACGTACAAGGTTAAAGAATAATTTATATATGAAATGCCAGTTTATTCTAGGTGTTTTTTAAATATTGTTTCCTTTTTACACTTCTTAGAAAATAATGTGATCTTGCCTTCAATGCAAATACTAAGAAAAGCAAGAGCAGATAACATAACTCTTGGAAAAATGGCCATCCACCTGTCAAGTGGGATTTAAGTCTTCGTCATTTCTTAAACTTCCACTTTCACACTTATCAACTTACTTCACCACCCAAGAGAATGTGTTCTTTATTATTTCTCTACTCCACCTTTTTCCCCAGAATTTTTATAAAGTCTTTTAAAAGTTGTAATTTTTTTCTAGAAATCAATACCATTACGAGCCCCATTCTCTCTTGTGGTAAGTCTTAAGTGTTTTCATTTCAAACTAACTTTCTATGGATCACGACACAGCAAGACTTTTAGAGTAGAGTAGATCGTGTCCCGTTCCGTAATAGAAGTTTGTGCGCGATCCTGTATTTAAATTAAAGCAGCGACTCATTTAAGATCCAGTAATTTAACTTGGATGAAAAGTCCACACGCATCGCTTTCCTTTGTTTCTTTGGCTTGGATCTGATTTACATCTTGGTTCGAGCTCGCCTCGTTTTTAGCTCGCAAACTGCAAACACAAAAGCTCAACGAGGAAGGATAAGCTCTTATTGGTTCTTTAAGAGCTTTCGGTGCAAGCTCTCGGGAATAACAACGAGTCCTGCGGGAGGATATTGAGATCTTGGCTGTGCTGAGTTCGGGGAGAAATGTGGCCGATATCCAGCTTTTACTGCGGTTCCTTGTGGAATTAAAACTGGAACGAATGGAATGCAAACACTTATCTTGGAGGAAGTGGGAGTCACGGGGGTTGCTATAAATACAAACGACCATTGTTTCTCGAAGAAATATAGGTGAGATAAATATAATTATATCACCCTATGGTATTTCCGTAAAGCAGAGCGAATAAGGTTTCGAAAGCAAGAAGTCACACATTATCAAGGTTAGATGTTCTACTCAGTTATGAAGAATTGATACTTTAACGATATTCTTATGATTCACTCAACAAACAGCAAGATTTAGCGAAATTATATCGTAATGTCAATTGTCATATTTGATCAATTTGTGGGAAATGTATTTGACCATTGCTATCGCACATGATGTAATGATGATTTCCCAAATTAAACCTAGCCTCGAATGTATGTGGTTAAAATATTTAAAACATTTTAAACATTTTACCCAAGCATGAATTTTATGTTCACTTTTAATAGATAGCTGAACAAGTTATTTGCTAATATAGGTTTGAGATTTAAAAATAAAAACATGATTTTCTATTAACAATCAGCTGAAGAATACAATGATTTGTAGTATAAGACAAGCACTCAATAAGCATGTCAATTTTAGTTGAGCATAATAATTTTAAGCCCACTCGTATTAAATATAATTGTTCCATTAAAAGTATATTATATTATGTCTCTCTTACCCACTACCTTTCTTTATTTTTGATTTTGTGCGTAAATATTAAGCAAAATGTTTTTTAAGGGACCGTCTTAATTTTAATAGAAGGTTTCATACGAAACGTATCATCATTAATCATGTTATAACAGACGAAGTTGTTGTGTGCATCACAGAAAGCGAAGACTCCATTAAAGAAAAGTTTCATGAAAAGCAAGATGGCCGACGAGCGCAACGATCTAGCTCACATTGACAATCCGCTCATGCAAGAGAATTTGCTTTGATGACGTGTGCTTCAAAGATG
>JAMZAV010013011.1:0-16152 GCA_024449915.1 Sweltsa coloradensis | reverse complement strand
TATGTTTTTTTTCTTCAGGGGTAAAATAGTATAATGGTTAATGAAAAAAAATATTCATCATTATTAAAATTTAAAATTATTATTTTTTATTTCAACAAGATAAAAAGTACATTTAAACATTTTAAAAGAAATCAGAGGGGCATAGCCCCAGGGGAAATTTTTATGCCTGATTCCTAAGATGACTTTTTTTTTTTTAAAATTTTAAATATGTTTTTAACGCCTTAAAAATGAAATTCGCGATTTTTTTTTTATTTACCAAAAAACATTTTGATAATGCACAACTAAAAAAAAAAAGCCCCCTAGTTTTAAAAAAAAAAACATGTTAAAAATTCCAGTATCATTTAATGATTAATTTCAAAGAAAAAAGCACATGAGGTTTGAATTTTTTAAGCTCAATTTCAGCCTTCAGTTTTAAAAATTTTTTCGACATTTTTTTTTACGAGGATTAATTTTTTAAAATACCCGGCCCCTCCCCAAAATTACGAAATTATCAATTTTTTTGTAATGTCGATATTTTGATATAAATTTTTTAGCTTATTTTCCCCTTTTAAATTTTTGAGTTATCGCTCAAACGATTTTTACGATCTCACAATCGGTCGTATGAGGGAAACCTCTACCATAGTCCCAAAGCCGGGGTTTAAATTTTAATTTTAAATCGTACCCGCACCTCCAAAAAAACTAAAAAATTACTTTTTTAAAAAAAATTTTTTTGTGACCTAATTCGCTTTTTAAGACATTTTGCTAGTTTTGGCCACTATTTTTGGGCGGTATAAACTAAAATATCACAAAAATTCGCGGAATGGAAATTGGTACCATTCAATCACAATTCAGAGATTCATGTGCAAATGTATTTAAAGGGGTTTATTGCAACAAAAAAAAAATTGGCAAATTTTGTTCCCACCTTTTTTTGAATTTACTGATTTTTTCCCCTTCATTAAAACTAAAAAAAAAATTTTAGGTTTTTTGTAATTGGGAAAAAACGAAAAAGCCCCCCGGGCGTTGAGGGAGACTTTTTTTTTAATTTTTTTGTTTGCTGGGATATTTTAAATTTTTTTGCAAGTGCTTTTTTTTTGCTGTTTTAGCATTGTAGGTGATTTTTTGTCAATTTTCTATTGACTTGCAAAGTTATTTTTTACCAAAAAAAATTTATTTTTAAAAGCTTTTTTTCATGGATTTCTGGCAAACTTTTTCTACTTTTTCTTTCAAGGGTACTACATCACCGAAACCCTTAATGCCCCCATGCATAATAGAACGTTTAAACCCCCCCCCTTTTGGCATAATGGGCCCAAATGCAAAAAATATCGCACTAAACGAAAAAAAACTTTTTATTAAAAGTTTTTTTTCTATGGTTTTGGCAATTTTTCCAACTTTTTCTTTCAAAGGTACTCATGACCAAAACCCTTAATGTCCAGTATAATAGAACTTGTACCCCCCCTTTTGGGTCAGAACGGCCCAAATGACACAAAAATTTGACTAAAAATCGAAAAAAAAAATCGAAAAAAGTACGATTTTAAGAGAAATATTTTTTCGATTGTACCCAAAAAAATACACTTTTTTAATTTTTGAATTTCGAAGGTCCCTACTTTTTTCATCAAGATCGTTAGCCGTTTCCCGGGGGAATCCTGCTAACAAACAAAAAAAAATAAAAAAAAAAACAAACAAAAAACAAAAAAACATTGGAGCTAATTTTTTTTTGGGGGTCAGTAAAATTAAAGTCTTCGCTTCGCCACCCAAACAAGAGAAAACAATAGTCCAAAATGAACATAAGTTTGATCAAAAATAATATGGTGGCCTAAATAATATAAATTTAAAATGACAATTAACAAAAACATTCTTTTTTACTCTTGAAATTTGTAGCATTTTTAATTACTAAGAAATGTATTCCATAAAGTAACGGCACGGTTTTTTTAAAAATGATTTTTTATAGATAGATTTCTAGCCGGGAGGGTTTAAAAATTTAAACCAGCATTATTACGATTAAATTGTCTGTACGAATTTTAAATTTTTTTAACGGACAAAGGGGCTCTTTCACCGGAATTAAGTTTCTAAAAACTAACATCCGTTTGCTTCAATAAATTTTTGGGTTTATGCAGAAACCCCATTGTTCAAAAAGCCAAAAGGGACATTCAAAAAAACACATTTTTTTAAATAACTTTAGTTGGGGACCGGGTTTTTTATAACATCAAGTTTTTTGCAAAATTTAATGGGAAATTTTGGAGCCAAACAGGGAGACCATATTTTAAATAGCGGGAAAGTGATAGATGCAATTTTTTTAAGATTTTTAAAATTACCTTTTTTTTAAATTTCGGGTGAGATTAAAATAGATTATATATACGGGGCGGGTCGGAGTTTTTTATTGTGGGGGGCACATAAACTTAAATTTATTCTGGGGGGAAACAAAGGGGTCTGGGGCGCAGCCGGAGGCGAATTTTTTTCCCCATATAATTGTTCAATACCGGTACCTGGAAAACGACTTTAGAGAATATTTTTGAAACTATTGTTGGGAAAAAAATCCCCTATGTGTAATTTTTTAACTATGGAAAACCTCCAAAAAAATTTAATTTTTATTGCTTGATTAAAATATTTCATACCCGGGGAAAAATTCCTTTATCTCCTCCGACAGCCCTAAACCCTCACATCGATCTTTACTTTAAAAAAAAGTAGACGCATTTAACCACTTACCAACCTTTTCACGAAAAACTTTCCTGGCAGACCGGAGGGGGGGGGTGAATGAATGCTGCGAGCAAAATACCAAGGGGTTTTAATGGAAGTCGGGTTTTTTACCCATTTCCAACCCCGCGCCTAAACCCCCTATACCAACGTTGTAAAATTTAAAAAGTGACTTGAGGTGGTTTTTTCCGGGGGTGATCCGTAGAAAAAAACCCGTAAAACTGTGCGCACATTTTTGAGTGTGCACCCCCCGCTCAGCACTTTCTGCAGAAGCTCCTGCCAACATGCCTTTTCCGGGCCGCAAAAAATCCATACAAACAATCAACGATTTTTTGGGGGAAAATTACGAAATTGGCTTCAAAACCCTAAATTTGGGAATTTTGTTCGCGCAGATATTTGGGGGTTTTGCGTGCACCTGTGGGACCTATACCGAGCCGCCCCTGTATATATATTCATATAATGATAGCAGCAAACATTTCTTACTACTAGTAGACTAGCATAATATTAGTAAAGAGCTGGGCTATGACATATCATTCAATAATCGATATGACACAAAAATAATTTCAATACCCTCTCAAAATTTTATTATTCGTAGAAATAAAGTCTAAAAATTTTTCCCCCAAAATTTAAAAATTGCATCGAAAGACAGGATTATATTTTAAAATGTGTAGCAAAATGGGTTGAAAATGTATAGCCAAAAAAATTTATAACGATTTTTACGTTCTCACAATTTCAAGATTTGTGACAGGTTGGAAAAGATTTGGGGGTTTTTTGCATTCATTTTACTCTACCTCAGCCCTCCACACAGGCAGCCCGACAGTGTTTTGGACAGGCTCGGGATGCCGTCAATTTCGAGCCCTGCCCTCAACTAAGTTTGATGGCCTAAAACGCGTTATGAGGCGATAAAATGTGGTTTTATGGCCTATTATTAATGGGCAAAATTACACTTTAAAAAAAAAGATTTGGGGAAAGGGTTGACGGTTGGGAAAGCAAAGAGAACATAAATCCCATCCTGAAGGGCTGGGGGGGACAAACTTTTCACCTGCTGATGGACAACTGCAGCTAATTAAAGTTGTTACCTTAATCCCGACGGGGTTTCGTCCTTCTGAGACTCATCAGGCAGATGGGGCCACGAAAAATCAGCTAACTACATGCAAACAAAACTCACAACACATAACCAAACCTGTGTAGGGCCAGGCAAGAAGCAAATTCTGCATCATTTGTCATCATCAGCAAGGTTACTTCAAACACCATTCATACTGAGCCACACAGTCAGCACAACCAGTTACGGGGCTCCCTCCCAACTCTAGTGCTCGGGAGACAAACATCCATGACTCACCCTGGATTCGAACCAGGGCCCTTTGGCAACAAGAGAAAAGCTGCCCCTTTTGTTGTTGCTTGGCCAGGGTGCCTCTTCATTCATACTTCGGAAAGGGTTAGAGATAGGAAGGGTGGAAAGTCACACAACAGCACAACCAGTGAGGGGGCTTCCCTCCTAGACTCTGGTGCTTGGGCGACAAAACAACCATGTCTTACTCTTAACCTGGATTTGAACCAATACCCGAAAGAAACACTTTAAAAAGCTTACTCACAAGTCACAACCTATCAAAAGTCACTCGCAAGTTGTGAGCTAGCGAGTAGAAATTTGGAGGGTTGCTCTACCTTTCTGCCTTCTACGCAAATTTGGATACTAAGGGAAGAAATGAAAGGACAATCTCTCCATCTCTCACGAATACTTTGAGCCATTTACAAATAATAGGCCTGGACACATTCTCAATTACTGGGTGTTAAGAAAGTAAACAAACCTCTTAATGTATCTTTTTAGGAGGTGGAAGTTTGATCATAAATAAAAATAATGTACGTGCTCAACCAGTTAAGCGCATGCTAAATTACCCATAAGGAAATTGTGTAAATTTGTAACTTTTTGGGGAACCCCGGGTTTTCTTTGGTTGGTTGAACTTGAAAAATCTATTCATTTTGGAATTTTCTTAAAAAACTTTTTTTTTAAATGTGGAAATGTGGTTTAATATTTTATTTGAACATTATTGAAAAGAAAATTGTCATGTTGATCAATACAAAGCAAGAAGCCCCTACTCAACTGCACTATCTCTAGTTTTTTTTTTATTTTTGCACAATTCATCGGCCTGTATAAAGCGACTGAAAATGGATATATTTTCGAAAAGGTACGCTCCCCGGTACTTTTTATTTCATAGAATTGTAGGACATGGCCCGGATTTTTTCCTTGCGGGTGGCTATAATGTTACTTAATGACGATTTAAAAATTAAAACTATTTGGGAAATAAAAAACTCTTTTTTTTGTGATAAATTTTTTGGGAATTCAAATTTTATTTTGGCTTGATTCTTACTGTCTCATTAAAAAATTGTGCAATTGAAGATAAATGGACCGGGATAATGTTTTTGAAAATAAAGACGAATAACATGTTTATGTGTTTTTACACGTTCCCCCGTCGGGGGTTAGTCAAGGGGGGGCCCAAATTTTAAAGTTTTTATAAAAATCTGACTGATATCACAGGCCCTATTGGAATTGACTACCAGCATTTAAGGGTGATGGGAGGTACCAAAAAATGAAAGGGTTACAAAAAACGCTAAACCCGTCGCGTTTTGAGCGAGCACCGGTACGTGCAACACGACCCGAGTACGAATTCCCATGAGGCACCCTACCCCAAAGTGAGGCGAACATCATCAGGGTTTTATTTTTTAACTTTTTTCCCGGATCTTCAACTTTTCTTAGTTTTTTTTGTGGATAAAAATCCACCGCCACTAGGGGCCTTGACATCTTTTCCCCTTGGGAAAATTTTTTTTAACTTTTGGAACAAAAAACACTGTTTCGTAGTATTTTGATTATTTCTAGGGGGCAGGATAGGCCAAATTCTGTCGTTTTTCGTTCCCATGGTAACGTACTTTTTTTAGTTAGAATGTAATTTCTTTTACACTTTTTAAACTTCTTAGGTCTTGACCGATTTAGCTGAAAATTTGAAAAAATAGGAGAGAATGTTGAATTTATTGACCCTGCAAAATTTCAAACTTTGGGAACATTTTAATTTTTTTTAATTTTTAATTTTTTTTTAACCAACGATGGGGATTTTGTTAAAAAAACTATACAGCAACCCGCATAGGTGCATGTAGATGTGTGCAAAATTTCAGGTTGATCAGAGAAAGGGTGCGACCTCCGAAGCAGAACAGAAAAAACCCAAAAAACCCCCCCCAAAAAAACAACATTCGAGCTATAAGAGTCAAGTGGGGACGCTCGCTAACCATCTACCAGACTACTTTTTTTCCAATACTTGATATGCAGCGAGACTTGGAATATGACATCATGATGAGACCCTTTTGCGGCTGTAGGGCTACATATTGGCCTACTGGTACATCAAATTAATGGGAAAAACGGTTTTTCAAAAATAAAAAAATAAAAGTTTTTTTTAAATGCTGGTTTTCTGGGGTTCTTGCACACTGGGGGCCCCGCGGGCTTTTTCCTTTTTTGAATTATAATGTCCTTTTTTTAGGCCGCCGACTTGTGGAAGGTGTTGAGTATCCCCCCCCCCCCCCCCTGCCCCTTCCATGCGTCTCCAAGATTTCTGCGTAAATTTAATACCAAAAAAAAAAGTTTTCAATCTGTTTTGAAGTAAAAAGCTAGGGGTGACAATTAAAATTAAGCACGGGGGGAATAGGGGCTTTCCTTATCTTGTTACTCGACAGCTTCGGGCACCAGCCCCCCCCCCCCCCGCGACAACGCATCGGCCCTTGACAGACTGTGACAAGATAAAAAGCGAAAAGGAAACAGGGGTTTTATCTTCCAGGGCTTGCCCTGTTCCTTTTTATCATGATTAGAAAATACGTACTTCATCGAGCATTGTTTATAGACAGCTTTAACGTCTGGGATATTACGATAATTGATGAGCCTTGTCGCGAGAGCTGTTTAGTGCAGTGGCGGGGGTGGGGGGGGGGAATACATGCAAAATCTTGCGGAGCAAAAACCTTTTTTAAAACCGGTTTCTAACGATTATCCGGTTCGAAAAAAATACTAATCAGTGTAGCCCTAGTAAAAATTAATTTTTTGGAAGCATTGTGGGTAGACTAATGGGCCCGAATACGGAATGAGGTTATCCGAGAAAAATAGGCGTGAGGAATTTTGGAGCAAATTGGGGAGAGAGTTGAAGTGAATATTTAATAAAATTCAAAATTTAAAAAAACCCATCCATCGGGGTTTCCAACCTGAGTCTCCCACTTTCAGGTAGGACCTTAGCGAACAGACCACCGAGACGGTAACTAACTTCTGAGTAGTTTTCTTTTTTTGATCTGAAAGGGGGAACAGTACGCAACAAATCTGTTGGGAAAGTGGGAGACTCGGGTTTTGAAAACCCCGATCGGGGGGTTTTTAACTTCTGAAATTAAATATTAACAAATCCCCCTAAGGAGTGTTTCACGACTAACCAAATCGAGAAAAAAAAAAGTGGGTTCGGACATGTCATGTGACGTGGCAACAGAAATGATAGTGAATGGTTTCAAACTATTAGCAAATAGCAAAGAAAATTAAAATTGAAAACTTTTTCACGTATGTTGTTCCCATGGGGTTGTTCACAATCAAAAATGAAGTTATAAAACTTTTCTCAACAGTCAAACCCTTTTAATATTGTAAGAAAAATACGTATCTATACCGCATTCCGTTTCTTTGGCTCTACTGGGGAGCCACTGGGCTAGTGGCCTACAGGCATAGATAGCCGGGGCCCCGATTTAAAAATGCTCATTAGGGCCCCACACGGCACTGGTTTAGTACATCCCCAGGAATGGAAAATGCCAATTTTCATGAAAAACAAAAAATTACCAAAGAGGACTTGCTTTTTTTGAAATTTGGGGGGGGGGGATTAGCCACACCAAGGCGGTTCTTTTCATTGATATTTTTATGCAATCTTTCTTTGGGGTTTTTTTGATGAGATGATCCCTCATTCCCAGTTGGGCCCCTTTACCAAACCTTTTCCCCCAAAAATTTTTCTTGGCAGGAAAAAAAATTCAAAGTTGGGGGTCTTCACTACTGCAACTGATGGATTCACCAAGCCTTTTAAAATTAAACAAATTTCCTTAGTAGGTAGGGAGGTTTGAATTAAAAGACTAGAGGAAATTTCAATATATGGAAATTAAATGATTTTATAGGGTAACAGGGCCTACATTTTGGCCCAGAGCTAAACCCTTTCGAGCTAGTTCCTGCTCGCTTGCATGACAGTGCTGCCCAAGAACCAATGCTGTACCGGTAGGGACAAAATTTTCCAAAAAAAAAAACCAAAAACCTTTAGAATAATGAAGATCAAATTAAAAAAAAAAATAAAAATAATATTGTATAATATTTTTGTGGGCATAGGCCTAAAAAGAAAAAAATTTTATCTATATGAAATTTGCATAGGATAAAAAAATCACTTTTCTCAGGTTTATAAGAATTTTTAAAAAGGTGAAAAGGGTTTTTTTTACCCGGGCAATAAATTATGTTTTTTAAAATTAATATAGCCAATATTTGGAAAAAAAAAAGGGGCCAAGGCGACGCAAAATTTTTAAAATACAAAGCATATTTTTTACCGTACTCACATTTGGGGCAGTGACTGGCCAGTTGGGGATACAGAAGAAAGACAAATTCAAGCTGCGGGGAAAGAAAATTTTTTAAAGGGTGTAAAAGGGAGTTACGAAATTGATAAGAGAGGAGCAGAAGATAAGGAAAACAAGAGTAGAGAGTTTAAAACTTTAGTTATGGGGAAAGAAAGGGGGGTGGTTTTTGGGCACATAAAAAGGGTGCAGAAGGACAGGATTCCGAAAATGCAGATGAAAAAAGACGCAGAAAAAAAATTTTGAAAAAGGGGAGGCCCTAACGAGATGGGGAAAAATTTATACCGTTTCCAAGCAAAGATAGATGGCAGCACTAAAACGCAAGATGCGGACCGACGGTGATAGAGGGGGAGCTGCTTTCGGCGGGGGGGCTGTAATTCAGTTAGGTTCAACTTTATTTTTGTTACATTTCTGATCATTTTCGAAAAATTGTTTTATTTTGTCATACGTCCGCGTATTTTATTAGTTAATTCGTAAATTTTGGGGATCGGCTTTTTAAAAAACGGGGAAATTTTAAAGGGATTTTAAAATTTTCAAAAAAATTTAGATTTTTTGATGATATTAGTCGAAAAAAACAAAACCCCCTGTTAAAATATTAAATAAGAAAAGAGGTACTAAAAATGTTCAATGATGAAAATCAATGATATTTTTGAAAAAAATGGCCCACCCAAAATAATAATTTCAAAATTTACTTTATATCTAAAAATCAAAAGGGATTCTGCAAAATTTTAGCCCCAACTTGTTTTTCACGTTTTCTCACGTTTACTTGTAAAAAAGCCAAACGGGTAGGGGTTTTTATTATTTTTTCATATACATTTTTGGGCTACTGTTTTTTTTTTTTTTTAAAAAAATTTTATTAAAAATAGGCCCCTTGAAAAGCTGAGGCCTTTTTTTTTTATTGTTTGTATGTCAATAAAGGGGATACGGTTATTTTGCAGACAGCTTTAAATCTTGTGGGCAAACATTAACTTATTCTATTTTAAAATTAAATAATTTTTTATGATATTATTAAATATTATGTAATAAAAAACAATGACGGTAAAACGTGTATGTGGGCCTTTACATTAATTATATTAGGTAGAAAAGATTTGGGGGGCATGGCAAAAACCCCCTAATAAAATTATTTTATTTTTGTTATTTTTTTTGTTATTTTTTTATGACTTTATTTATTTTAAAATTTATCATAATAAAATAAAAAAAAGTATATCTAAATTAAAAGTGCCTGAGAAGCGAGCTTTACGTATGTGTTTTTTTACATGATTTTGGAACTTTTTGACGGTTTAAAATTTTGTTTTAGTATTTATCGTACCCTGTTAGCCTTTTTTAGATATACCTAAAAAACCCAAATGATTTAATGTATTACAATTAAAATTTAATATGGATAAAAATCCCATCCCGGTTTCATGGTTATGGGGCGCGGGTCTGTATATAGAAAAATATTCTGGTGGACAGGGGCTCAACCCCGCAATTAAAGAGCATTTTTCTTTTTGGTGCACCCCTGCTTTTGATTACATCAATTAACAACTTTTTTTTGGGAAAGCAACGACAATGTCCCTGTGATTTACATATTTTAAGTGAAAACAGGGAATGACATGTGTTCTTCAGGAAAGCGCATAGGCGCTCCTCCGACTATCATGACGGACAGTTCATTTTTCGCCCCCAGGTAGCAACCCCTTTGTTGGGAAACGGTATAGCAATAGATTTAAAAAGAAAAAATGCAGCTGGAAAGGGGTTAAACCAAAAAGATTTGGGAAAACAAAAAATATGGAAAAAACGGTGGAGGCCCCCGAGGAAGAAAAACTTTTTAAGGGGGAAAGAAAGTGAAGCAGATGAGGGGAGAAGATCAGGCATGGCTACCCAGCTTCGATAAGCCCGGGGAGCCAGAATGTGGTGGAACCCCCACCCCCTCCCACGTTGGAATAGGGCTGATTTAAAAACTTGAAAACAGACTTAGTCCCAGAGTGAATATAAATATTTAGTAATTTACACATTCAACAAAAAACTTAAAAAATAGCCTACAATAAATAATATCAAACACCCGGTTCCAATATAAGTGGGGGTGGGGGGGGTGACGCTCATAAATTTTTGGGGCTATAGACTTTTTTTCCTAATCAGGCTCAGCACTCCTCGTCTCCCTCGTTTTTAATTCGTTTTTTTTAAAATTTTTACTTTCATGTAATTAAAGAATTTTATTGCGGTTTTGAAAATTTTTTAACAAAAAAACACCATAGAGGCTAGACCTGTGCATCCTTGATCGAAAGAATTTTCATGTTTACCTCTAGGTCTGGACAGAGTTTTGACAGATTTTTTTTGGGGCTAAAAAGCGGGGTTTTCTGATTTATTTAAAAAAAATCTTGATTTAAATAAAAAAGCATTTATCTTCTTTTTTGAGCAAAAAGACAAGAGTTCTAACTGATTTTAGCAAAGTTTTCCTTAAAAAAATTTTTGAATCTGGGCGCGTACACACTGGGGCACCTTAAAATACAGCAACAAAGGGGGGTGATTTCGAGGTGTTCCCAAGCCGTCATAAAAATGAGGGAAATTTAAAAAACTATAAAAACTGTGGGTTTTAGGGCTGGGTACCCTAGTCTGAAAACCCAATGCCAATTTGGTTGGGGTGGGTACAAACTTTTTCCCTTTTTGGTAAAAAAATGATTTAAACATGCTGAAAAAATTTACGGATGTTTTTTCTTTTGGGCTACTGTCAATTCGCAGTTTAAATTGCCCGCGTTTTGACCAAAGGGTAGGGCTACACGTTCATATTTTACATGGACTTTAAAGGGTAATAAGTACTAGGGGTACGTGTAGTCCCTTTTGAAAGAAAAGTTAAAAAATTTTGTGGAAGCTTCCAAATGGGGCCTAAAGGTTTTACTTTTAATATAGGCCTTATAAGCCTTTAACGGGCATATATAACAAGTACTAACAAAATATGTCAAAAAACTATAGCAATACATACTAAAAACTTTACTTGAAAATGATCCCTCATGGTAAAAAAAGGGGAAAGTATTTGGCCCTACCATATTTTTTACTTCTATTGTTAATTGGAAAATAATACCATAGAAATAAACGACTTTGATACAATTTTTGCCTACATTTTAAGAAAAAATTTTTTTGCAATGGAATTTTAAAAAGAAATGAATCCCACACAAAAAAAAACTTTATAAAATAAAGCCAAACCTTTAGGTTTTCGACCCGCTTTTTTTCTATTTTCAAATAAAATATCCCCAAGAAAAAATAAAATGAAGGTTTTTAAACCGGGGCATTTTTTAAAATCAAAACTATTTTTTTTAAATTTTTCTGATCCGGTACACGGCCAATTTGCTACTCCCAAAATAATTCAAACTTCAAAATTTGCCAAGGACACCATTCAAGTAGGGTTTTTTTTGGACATTAATTTTTAACTGGTTTTCTATAGGGTGATGAGAGAAAAAAAATTTTTTATCTGCCTGCGAATTCTTTCGTTTTTCGATTTTGACCAATTTTACCGCCAACAAAAAAAAATTGCAGGGAAAAACAATTTTTTTTTAAAAAAAAATTTTTTTCTCTCAGTCAGCCCAAGAAAAACCCGTTCAAAAAAAATGTCACAAAAAAACAAACCCTACGTTTAATGTTTTGCCCCGCGAATTTAAGTTTTAAATTTTTGAGGGGGGCGATACCGATTGACCCGGGTCAGAAAAATTTTTAAAAAAAATAGTTATGATTTTTGTAAAATAGCCCCGGTTTCAAAGCCCTTCATATTTTTTGACCGGTAGCATATTTTTGGAAAAAAGAAAAAAGCGGTCGAATAGCCTTAACAATAAAAAAAGTTTAAAAAAAAAAAAGCAATGAGACTAAAAAAAAATGCCAAAACTTATACCTCTTACATTTTTGAAAATTATTTGCCTGTGACTGCATCCTTTCAAAGCATGGCAAAATAAATTTGCACAAACTTTTCTTTTGGTAAAACAATAGTAGATGTACTGATGAGTGGCAACTTAAAAAGTTAAATAAAACCCGAGTCTACAATTTTGCTAGGCCTAATAAATTAAAAACAAATCAAATTTTTTTTAAAAAAAAAAATATTAAGGGTCCAAAAACCAAACACAATATTAGGGATCCCGGGGGGAGTGATGGCAAGGTTTAAAGACCGGGTCAATTGGCCAAAATAAAATTTGACCGGTCAAATAATTGGTCAAATAATATTTTTACTTATTTTTTTGGCTCCCCATCATCATTTTTCAAAGGAAATAAAATTTTTTCACATCCCTTACAAATTTTAAAATAGACTCACGTGTTGTCCTTAATGCTTTTCGACAGTGAGCACACAAATTCTGGAATTCAAACATTTTCACTCATTCACTCATTTTCATCAAATATCACCATTGAACGCATCTGTATATTTTATAGCCTAACTTGTTTCAAAAAAAACATGTTTTTTTTTTAAATATCCTGCCCCAAAAGAGCAAAATATACCTTTTTTTATATTTTTTACCGACTTTGGCAATTTACCATTTTTACTTTACCGGGAAAAATGCCATCCTACCCAGGGGTAAAACATAACAACTTTTAAAAATTAAAAAAAATTCCAGATGGGTCGCAAAACCCCGCTTAACTTATAAGAATGAAATGATCCTTTGTCTTTGCTTTTGTGCTCGTAGGACAAAAGGCAAAATTCCGATTTTATTGGGGACTTTTTTAGTTTTTTTTGAGAACATTTTAAAAACTCTAAACTTGTAGAGCCAGCAAGTTTTTGGGGGAAAAATTTTTTCCAGTACCTAAAAGCAAAGAACATTAAAAAACCTAGGTACTAGTAAAAAAATTTTTTGATTGATCTTCTTTTTTAAAAATTTTTTTTTTTATTTTTAGGCCTAGCCCAGGCTCTAAGGCCCCATAATGGCAGTCTTTGAAAGGTTCCCTTTATATTTCATAAAGATGAAGTATTGGCAGCGAGTGAAAAAAGACCAAATTCATGCAGCAGTTTTCCCCTTTTTTGCAAAAAACAATGAAGCCCCTCCCCAAATGTGCAGCTTTAAATGCACTTTATATTTGGAAAAAAATACGACGAGAGACTTCAGGCCTACTATTTATTGTATTTAATTGTCTAATACGGTAGGGGTAAATTATTGTAGCGCACTGCAATTTTTTTTCCTGTCTGTTTTTTTGGCTCCAGGCGCTTCTACCCAAAAAAAAAGATAACTTCCATTATAAGCTAGATTCCCAACATAAAAGTCGGAGCGCAGCTGGAGGAACGCAGAAAGTGCGTTTGGAAATCAGCAATTAAAACAACACTTGTGGAAAAAGATACTTCCGCTCGAAAAATTTCTTTGCAGATACATTTCTTAGTATAAACTTTATTTTTATTTTATTTTATTCTTTTGTTTCATAGCAGTTGTCAAAAAAGTTTGCCCCGATGGGGTTCGAACCCAAACCCCCCGGGCTTAAGTGCCATACTTTACCAATTCACAACTAGGCCTAAATAGCTTTTTCGTAAAGGCTTTTTTCTGGTCCCGGGTAGCTTAATTGGTAAAGCTATGGCACTTTAAAGCCGGGGGTTCTGGGTTCAAACCCAGGGGAGCAAACTTTTTCGCAATGCTAAAATAAATGCTAGGATGTCCTTAAAAAGGGGCCCTTATGAAAAACCTAATATTCTTTATTTTTATTATTATTTTTATTATTATTTTTATTATTAAAAAAAAATTTGGGCGCGGGATCGCCTTTTCGATTGTCATTATTCAAATGCGACGTTTCAAAACTGTTTGCCAGTCATCTTCAGGATGTGAAGGGGAAAACGGGGGCAAAACCCTACCGATCCAGCTCGACCCAGTGAATGAAAAAGTAAAAATTTGTGTGCAACCTCCTTTATATAAAACTATGAGCATGCGCGTTAACAACATTTATATTTTAGTTTTTTTTTGCACGTTCAACTTTAAAAGTTCAAGTTTTCCCCAAGTTCTACTCAGTTTTTAGCCCTCGCCCCCGTTAAAATTGTCAATTTTCATTTTTTATTTCAATAGCTTCACGTAAAGCGAGGGCGGATTGTTTTAAATGTAGCTATACACGTGTGTTTTTCAAAGTTTGTTATGACAAAAATCAACACAATGTTTTTCTAAAGCTGATTTTTTTAAACATGACCAATTTTGTTGCTTAATTTCTTTAAATCTTGTTTACCCTTTTACCAGTCTGCCCTATGTACAACGTTTTTTTAAAGCCCCACAAGGTATCTCGACACTCCAGGTACATCCCAAGGGGGGGGGGCTATCCTTCGCAGAGTTAAACATCTACAAGCTTCCTATCCCTAGTGTAAATTGTTTTATGTTGTATTTTTCAAAACTTCCAATTTGGTCCGTAATTTTCAAAATATGGCAAATATGCAAGCGGGCCGTTCTTCTTTTGTAACTCGCCCGAGCTGTAGGTAAAGGGTGGTACACACGGGGTTTTTTTTCATGCTTTTAGAAATATCTCTGTTATTTTTATCCATTTTTCCTTGCAGCATTTTTTTTGAAGTTCTGAACCCCTCATCAACATGCTCTTTTTCAAAATTCTGTTCGCTCTGACGCCAAAAGTGTTTTTGGACAGCGGTATATTTTTATTATTTTGGGAGGGGGGAGGGGGGTACCTTTGAACACTTTTTACATTTTTGTAGATTACCAGTTTGTTTTTAAAGTAGGGCTAAATTTTTTTTTCCGATTACAGCATTTATTTGGGAACATTTAAAAGGTTCAAAAGTTTTGTGTATTTCGCAACAAAAAATATTAATTAAACGCAAAAACTCCGAAATTGTTCAAACCGCCCCCCCGGGGGGCCATTTGAACTGCCTTGGGGGGACATTTAACAAAGCTTATAATCTCAATTTTTTTTGGGCCCCAAAAACGTAATCAAAATTTTTTTTTTTTTCTTTTTTCAACTAGTTTATTGTCATTTTACAGTTACTTAACAACAAACTGGACATGTCAAAGGAAATGTCATCCGGATTTACGGCAAGGCTCTTCGTGGCCCCCACTGATTTTTTGAGGAATTTTTTGTATAAATCCCTCCACCAAAATGGGCAGAAATCTTCCCCCCCCCCAAAAAAAAAAAAATGCCCTGTTCACCCTTTCTTTCAAGAAAAGAACTGAAATTTTCCATACCAGGGCAATCTCTCAATACGGCCCCAACATATGAACATGGGGAACCCTTTCCCAAGTAGCGAACAAATTATCTGGACAAATATTTTACTTTCAATCACTAAGATCAAATCCGATTTTATTTTTCAAGACCATCAGAGTTTATTCTTCTTTTATGTCTAAGTCAACTATAGGGATTGTTTAGAATCGCCCTTTATAAATTTAAAGGGCCTAGACTACTGCCTACTAGTCAAATAAAACAAAAATTCTGCACTAGAATGGTATTAAAAACTCCCAGAATTACTTTCTTGGCTAGAGAATTTTGAGGTTAAAAAAAATACTGCCCCGCCAAAAAAATTGCATAAAGGGCAGAACTTTGGGATTTTTTGGGAGTGTTTTAAATGTGCCCACAAATTTTTTGTTCAAAATCCCCTTCTACCATTTTTGGCCTTCGCTGAAACCACACCCAACCATTGATATTATTTCCCACTAGTTCACATTTTAAGCTACCCAGTAGGGTAGAATACAACCAATACCCCCCTTTTTATCTTGATTGTATATATTTAAAAATTCAAATAATTCAAAATAATATTTTTGGTTACTTTTTCCCTTTTATTTTTAGTTTAGCAGATTACTTGAAAAATATCCCATGCTTCCATGTAAATTTTGCATGCAAGTGTGTTGGGGGGGCTCTTTTTGGGGGTAAAAAGTCAAAATACAACTTTTGGGTTGGGGTAGGTTTTGGAAATTTGAAAGTTCAATGTGCCCCCGTTCAAATGTACCCCCCTCA
>JAMZAV010013010.1:0-17138 GCA_024449915.1 Sweltsa coloradensis | reverse complement strand
AAAGTGGCGGAGCTTAAAACGTATAGGTCACGTGACGAGAGTGCGGTGGAGCTTAAACGATCTATAGGTCACGTGACGAGAGTTGACCTATAGATCGTTTTAAGCTCCGCCCACTCTCGTCACGTGACCTATAGATCGTTTTAAGCTCCGCCCACTCTCGTCACGTGACCTATGGATCGTTTTAAGCTCCGCCCACTCTCGTCACGTGACCTATGGATCGTTTTAAGCTCCGCCCACTCTCGTCACGTGACCTATGGATCGTTTTAAGCTAAGTAGAGAGTTGACATTTCAAATGTCTCAATAGAGTAGGCCTAGATGTTGTTCTTGAAGGAGTCTTCCTGAAGATTAGCATAGTCCTGCCTTCAGAATACTGTATTTTCTGACCTCTTCTACCTCCTCGATGACTTTCCCAGAATGGTTGCAGAAGCTTCACCCAAAAAGCCTTCAATTGGGTACTGCTTGCTTGGTGAATCGTCAGTACTACTAATACTTTCTTCATTCAAGTCTGCATCAGCTGATCTCTTGATTGACACAGGTTTTGAGTCGTTGACGTTTTTATTGATGCTCGTTGAGATGCCTCTTGATGAACTGGCAGTGAACAATGGATTAACTTCTGGCCACTTGTAGAGAACGTCGTTCATCATCTTTAGAAAGACAAAAGTATATCTTTTAAAAATATGTAACATAACATTTCTTTATCAACACCTTGTGGCTGCTGTGTAGCCTACATATAGGACATAGGATGCATTTATGTGGCTCGTTGGTCTTGTGGTTAGCGTATCTGCTTCCAATGCAGAAGGTCCAGGGTTCGATTCCCGCCAAAGTCAGAAGTAAAGTCCATCAGTTCTTCAAATTCCAACTCGACACCTTCTCGCGGTTTGGCCCGTGAATAGGGGAGTTTCACTCCCTGAAACTAATGGCGAGCTCTGGGTCGTCGTCGGGGAACCCCTTCCCTTTGACTACCTCCCCGACGGCGACGACAAAGACAACACGGACGGATGATGACACAGACGGAAACGACCACGACGTGGGGGAACCCCTGCCCTCCCCATATGCTTGTGGCTGGTTCTGACCAGCACAGGCCTGTCCACCCCTTGTACCCCCGCGTCATCCCTTACGTCCCTCCCTTCGTCTCGATTAGCCAAGTTGCATAAATATGAGACGTAAAGCAATATCCAATCAATTGTCTTCTTAGGAGATTGTTAACGGTGACTTTGGAGCCGTCCTAGAAACGAAGCACATAATAAATTCAGAGTTGTTTTGAATCGACCTTGTTGATGTTGGCGCTGATCCGCGGGTGTTTGCACTGTCCATACCACTGATTGTTATATTTCCTATTAAAAATATTGATCATAAGTTGGTTATTGCTCACACGTCGATTGCGTCGGGGCCTACAGGGTTGGCTTAGTCGCTTTGATTTACTGTCCCCCACTGATAATCAGTTATATAACTGAGTTAGTAGACTCTAAATACAATTTATTTATTTATTAAAACTATTTCTGCCTAGTGGCACATTAAATTTTCTTAATTTGTCTAGGGCTACAAGAGACATTGGGTCTGCGCAACGGATGATCGAGATTCGAGGTTGGGACTGTCGGCTTGGCGATAGCGGCAGGGGAGACAGGGGGGGTTGACCGCCCGAGATTTTGCTGGCGGTGATTGCTCAACACCCGAGTCTACACCGCTCGTTAAACTGGTGTCCAGAAGTTTGGCACCGAGAATCTCATAAATCTTATTCTCCTAAAGTATGGCATGTCTTTTTGAGAGAAGGTAATCTTAGCATTTCTTGATATAAATTCAGCACTTATACATGCAAATACGCCGCTATCAGAGGTACTCGTCTGACATCATTCACATTCTACATGACATCCCCCCCCCCCCCATAACGAGTCAAGAGGGTGTTAACACTCGTCCTTAAGGTACAGGAGTAGTGCGTTCACAGACTGTAGGTTTCTACAACCAAGGTTGTCATAATATTTTAATTTTCAACACGGACGGATGATGACACAGACGAAGACGACCACGACGTGGGGGAACCCCTGCCCTCCCTTAAGCTTTGTGGCTGATTCTGACCAGCACAGGCCTGTCCACCCCTTGTCCCCCCGCGTCTCCCCTTACGTTCCTTCCCTTGGAAAGTTGTGTACATGGTGGTAACTCATAATAAAAGAAATTAATTTATCTTGGAGGCGCGAATAATCTTAGCTGTTAAAGCGCCCTAAACCTACTAATACTAATTTAAAAAGTTGCATCTCTGAATAGAAGAAGCAACAAAGACAAAAAATCGGTTTATCCACCACTAATTGCATGAGTTTTGTTTTTGGTACAGACATGTTCTTCAAAGTGTGCTGATTACGTGTGTAAATGTGACCATTTTGCACATTTAACTACAATATGTGTAACAATAATAATAATAATAATAGGAATGTTCCATACATACCTTCTTTGTTTTCACTAGCTTGTGGGTCGTAGTTAGGATCATCCACAAAATTGTCGTCACATTCAAGAATATTGAGCAGTTCATCATCTGTCAAGGACGCCATGTTGTTTGTGGGTTAGGCAGTTTTAGCCTAAAATTTTTGCTAGTTTGGTTTCGAAGAATTGCTCACAGATAGCACCACTTGTAGGCTTGGCTTGTGGGTAAGGCAACTTTACCACAGCTAACAAATGATGCAGTCACCATACCATGCATGCATGCATACAGTTACCATACTTTTCTAGTTTCCGCAGCTGCTATTGTGTTCCTACGTTTCCCATATCCTTCAATGATGTTGCCATATCTTGTTGGGACTGCAGCAGCAGGTTTTTGAGGATGTAGATGTAGTTGCTCTGGCAGGGTCTGTCGAGGTTGGAGACTCAGTTGCCCCAGCCGGGGACCTGCCTTTATCGTCGCTTGATGCCTTATGTTTCTTGTCTGAAACATGCAAGCATTTAACATTGTAAAAAGATAATATTGTAGAATCCTAACACTGGGATTGCTAGGTTAGATTGAATTTTTGCTTGTTGCAGACAGGGCCTTATCCAGACATTTCCCGTTGTTACGCCTCGCAAAATTTACGGATCTCTACTCATGACAACTTTTGTAATATGTTAAAAGTTAAACGATCATTGTGTATAATTACGTATGCTATCTAAAGTTATTTTTTGTTGCTCACCTGTTGTAGTGGGCTCTGGTGTACCCAAGTTTGTTTCTGGTGCATTAAGTGGGAACATGGTAATTAATAAGTTCTAAGAGGTTGGGATCTGTTAAGTTATTTACAATTTTATACAGAAATACTAGGTCAGTAAACTTGCGCCTGTCATCAAATTCCAACTCGCAACCTTCTCGTGGTTTGGCCCGTGATTAGGGAAGTTTTTCTCCCTGAAACTAATGGCAAGCTCTGGGTCGTCGTCGGGGAACTTTCCCCTTCCCTTTGACTACCTCTCCGACGGCGACGACAATGACAACACGGACGGATGATGACACAGACGGAGACGACCACGACGTGGGGGAACCCCTGCCCTCCCCATACGCTTGTGGCTGGTTCTGACCAGCACTGGCCTGTCCACTCCTTGTCCCCTCGCGTCATCCCTTACGTCCCTCCCTTTGTCTCGATAAGCCAAGTTGCATAAATATGAGACGTTAAGCAATATCCAATCAATCAAAAATGGCTGACTTATGAACATATTCATACAGAAATGCAGACATTCAATGCCAACTGGTGATCGATTTCATGGCCACTGTATTTACAAGTATTGATTTTGAATTTAAATGCACCTTTTACAGTTGGTCCATAGTAAAAGAAAAATCACTGAAATTTTGATATCTGTGACAATGTAGTGTCGTCACGATGAGCCTCACTACATATCTCCATATATTCTCACACCTATTAATTACTCACCTAAAAACAACATGCGCCATTGTCTTCAACACGATTTGAAAAACGTCAGTGCACCTTTGCATGCAACGTCAATATGACCTCGCCGCCCCGCACCTTTAGACTTCTACCTGCAAGCACACAGCACAGCAGAGAGCTGAGAGCATCCGTACACGCGCACAGCGGCAGCCTAACCTCGCAGTCGGTCTGATGTTCTTGTCGCAGGCGGACGTGTTTTGTCTTCGCTCTTCGCTCTGTTCTTGTTAGGCCTCCACAGTACAAGTAGCAATAACTTCTGTTGCTTAAATATCTTGGAGGCGCGAATAATCTTTGCCGTTGAAGCGCCCTAAAACTACTAATACTAATACTAATATTCTGCTGAATGTGTTGTTTGTACAAGTCTTGACTGAAACGTTCTCGCATCGTTGCGTTAGCTTACTTCATGATCAGAGCTCCGTCTTTGAACTCATACCGAAATGCAAACCGGTATACACATGATAACTCTATTGCAACTTCTGTCATAAAGTATTTTTCACCTCGCAGTCTTTCTGCTGTTCTTGTCGCAAACGGATGTGTTTTCTATCCGCTCTTCGGTCTGTTCTTGCTGGGCCTCCACAATACAAGGAGTCCGCTTCTGTTAATGCTGAATAAGTTGTTTGTGCAAGTCTTGGCAGTTTTGTCGTCGCATCGTTCTGTTTAGTGTGTGTTAACCTCAGGATGTCGTCTGTTCTGTCCAGATGGTACGGATTGTTCACTCTTTGCTCAGCACTGCTTGTCAGGGAAGTGTTCGTTATCTCAGTGCTGTGTTCTGTACAGACCGAGGGGTTGATGCTAGAAACGTGTTCGGTTCTGTTCTGTGTGGGATAACATTGAGCTTTCCCATGTCGTTCTATCTTTATCTCTGATCTCGAAACAAATTTGTGGGACATAATATGCTACGTGTTACAGAAGCTAGATCCATGTTAACAGTAAAATCCATGCTTAAGGCAATATCTGTGTATATGTTGTATCGTCACGATGAACCTCGATACACTAACACAAATATTTCTCCACTCCAATAAATTCATCCTCTTGGAGCTCTAGGACTACGGTTCAATACGACTTTGGAAACATCATGCACTTAACGTGCAGCATCGAATATGACCTCGCCGCACCTCACCTTTTTACGTACTTTACACCACACTCACTTCTCAGCAAAAGTCTAGCCTCGCAGTCGGTCGGTTGTCTTGTCGCAGGCAGGACGTGTTGGACCCACTCCAGTATATTCTGTTCTTGCCTCCACATTACATAGAGATTGCTTGTGTTAAACGTTAAATGTGTTGTGGTGAATGAAATTCCACCTTGCATTTTGTGTTGGGTTTGTTTTCTTCCATCAGGGTTGTCGTTCCGTCAGAAATGTCCAAACTCGCAAACCTTCTCGTGGTTTGGCCCGTGATGAGGGGAGGTTCACCACCTGAAAAACTAATGGCGAGCTCTGGGTCGTTCGGGGAACTTTCCCCTTCCCTTGACTATCTCCTGACGTCGGACGACAACGACAACACGGAGACGACCATGACGTGGGGAACCTCTTCCAACCCCATATGCTGTGGCTGGTTCTGACCAGCAACAGGCCTGCCCATTGGAAAAGATGTATACATGATGGTAACCACACTATTCGAAATTGTTTATCTTGGAGACGCGAAAAAGCGCCCTAAAAAATACTATAACTAAACTTTATTGGATTGTTTTTTAGCTCTTCTGCTCTATTCTTTGCGGAACAGTTGTTATTTAACGATTATGCACAGTCTTGCTCGGTCGAGGTTGTGTAGTTGGGTTATGGTGGGATTGGTAGTGGTAGTGAATTTCGTGTTTAAAGGCGGTAGTCATTGTGAGTGGTTTAGAGAAGGCGAACCGGCGATGTGTGACAGATGTTCATACATTTTAACAGTAGAGATGGGCCGAAACCCCAAAATGCTTATACGATACACTGAAAACATCTTCTCATCTTCCGGTATACTGGGTTCAACAGAAGTTTTGATCGATTTTTTTGCTTTTTTTTGTGGTGTGCTACCTCACTATATTGTATATGTCCACTTTTTTAGAGCTCAATCGTCATGCAAACTATTCACATGTATTCCTGAAGCGTATGATTGAGATCGACTCCCAAATTAATGTTTTACATTAGTCAAATGATGATTCGGTAGAGATACCAGTTCATAGATCATTGACTGGACTGGCCCTCACCTTGCTTCTAGCACTTTGGTCCTAGTTGCTTCTTACCTTATAGTGTGCAATTTTGTCAGGGATTCACTCACCATTGAAAAACCAATATCAACTAACAAGTTGTGTGTTCCGTTGTTCAAAACAAACCTCTAAAGTCACAATTCTATGTATTTGATTTTATTTGAGTAGCTCATTTCCTATTCCTCATGTAACAACACTCAGTGGGATTTCCAAGCTACTTTGGACTTATTTTGGACAGAAATTCATGCATTGATCATTATCGTTTATTTTTGTTAGCAGTTAGGCAGGAGTAGTTCTTTATTAAGCCATAGATAACTACAGACATGTATACATTTAATAAGATATACAAGACGTCTCTTTATTAAAAGGAGGAAAAAAAACAAAAAAAATATTATAGGTCTTTACTATCGAAATTAAAAACTATATAACTGGGTATAGTTTACAAAAATGTGTCTATACTGGTTGCTTATAACTTACACGAGTCACTTATAAATTAAATTCACAGAAGATTTGACAAGCGATTGTTTTGAATGTATTTTTTGGTGTATTGCTACCTAACTATATTGTACTTGTCAATTTTTTTATCTGATCGTCATGCAAACTACCCACACGTATTCCTAAGCCGTATCATTGAGGATCGACTCAAATGTTTTACACAGTCAAATGAATATAAAACCGATTTGCTCTATTAAATCTATTCCTGGGACTGCCGTCACATTGCTTCTAGCAACTTTGTCCTAGATTCGGCGTCGTAGTCGTCGTCCTCGTAAACAGTCGTCGGGGAACTCTCCCCTTCCCCCCCCCCCCCCCTCCCCATTTTGACTCGGCGACGACAACGACAACACGGACGATGACACAGTCGGAAGGACGATGACCACGACGTGAGGGGAACCCTGCACCTGGCTGGTGCTGACCAGCACAGGCTGTCCAACCCCTTGTTCCCCCGCGTCATCCCTTTAAGTCAATCCTCGTCTCGATTAGCCAAGTCATCAATTTGACCGTTTGACAAACTGAGAAGTGAATATCCACCGAGTGGGGAGTAAACGCGTGGGCAAATCGACTTTTCATTGGAAGATAGTCAAATATTTTATCTCTTGGCGAGTGTGAGTAAAAAGCGACAGTCCATTTAGAGTTTTAAAAAAAACACTGCATCTCTTTGATATTCAGTTGTCGACTGTTGCAATAACAAATTTAATTTAATGGCTGTTACAATGGCACAAATAGAGCCATGATGTAGAGCTCTTGTACCCGAGTGCACAAGCCACTAGTTTTTATCGCCTGACTGCTGCACGTCATATCCCGAGCAACTAGTATCTTTCAAGGAAACTCCTCACGATTTTGAACCCGTGTCACACGAAACAGCCGCTGTCTTACGGCAGTAACGTCAGAGAATTGATGAACCTTTCAACACGCCTCTCACTCACAGTTACATAGCGTAACCACTGTCGACAATTGCGACCTACCCATTACGTCAGAGTTTCGTACTAGCCATAATCGAATACATAAGGGGTGTTGTGTATTCCGATTAATTGCGCTCAAATTCCAACCTCGCAACAGTCTCGTGCTTTGGGCCCGTGATAGGGGAGTTTATATCCTCGAAAATAATGTGCGAGCTCTGGGTCGTCGTCGGGGAACTTTCACCTTCCCTTTGACTACCTCCCCGACGGCGACGACAATGACAACATGGGACGGATGATGACACAGACGAAGGACGAACCCGCGTGGGGTAACCCTGCCCTCCCATTCGCTTGATTGGCTGGTTCTGGTTTAATGGCACAGCCTTCCACCCCTTGTCCCTTCGCGTCATCCCTACGCCCTCTCCTTCGTCCGATTCAGCCAAGTTGCATATATATGAGACGTTAAAGCAATGCAATCAATTCGGAGCCCCTAGAGGCCTGACTTTCATTCCAACATACATGTGTGATGTGCTCAAGCTTACTTCCACCCACATACGAGCTTAAAAAGCACATAAAAGTCCAGGAGAGCTAACAGCTGTTCTTAGCTGAGTCCAATATCAAGCAGCTTCCAGCGCAATTACGCCCAGCTAGAAATAATTACACAAATGGCTGCGACTGTAAAGGAATTTTGGCAATGAAGTCTTGTCCACTAATAAACCAACAAATAGTTTTGTACTTTGACAATATTACGAGTTATAGATGCCAATACCAACGAGCTATAAAAAGAGGAAATACATCATAAAAATTATTGTCACACAAATGTAAAAATTGAACCCATATAAATATTCTATTCATTCGATAGTCCTGTCATCAATTTTATAAAGACTAGTCTACAATAACATAATAGAAATTTCTATTCCTTTTCGTATCAGCAAATTGATAAAAAAATGGGACCATAAACCATACGGTTCACTTGTGGCCTAAAAATAAGTGTTAAATAACATTTCAATTTTAGGTTAGATTGAAGTAGAGAATGAGAAGGAGAATAAAGTGCCTCTTAATCAAACGATGTCGTTTATTTACCCTGCGATAAGATCTGGATTTCCCCGGCTGCATTACGGCGCAGTCAAAGGATTCTCCTTCTCCTCTTCTCTCAGAATCAGGTTCTAGATCAATGTATATCAATGCACATTATGTGCAGAACCACACAAGCATTGATAAATTTGGTTGCAGTGCTGTGGTGGTAGGACATAACTCTGTGGCTTACGCAGAACGAAAAGCGTTGCTTCAAAAGGCCTACATCTATCAACGGTGCATCTTACATAACTTGCTGTTATGTCATTGAAATGGCCTCTAGTGTACCGGTGAGGCGGTTGTAAATCGTCATATCCATGGTCGAGACGGTAACCACTATCACCAAGTTCATTGTTATGATGGGCGTATATTGCCCTTCGAGAAATCTCTTAAGTTTCAAAAAAAAACCTTAATCACTACAGGCTTCCGGATGAGAGAGCATTTAACATGCACTATACGCCGTATTGGCGTCACATGTAAGTGACACGTTAATTGAATGATATCCCTTACGGTTCAAATAATGAATTCGGCATAGTATGGATCATTTGTAGGAGAGCAACGATGCCCATCATGAGTGCATCAGTCGATTCGCAATACTCCCGGAAAAACCATATTATTGTGAATCACGCATCACCGCAGCCTGTCTACGGGATGTCGGGAAATTTTAACCAACTGTCCATTATTGGTTTATAGCCCCCATGCCCCCAAGAAATTATGATATTGCACGGCGACAGATTTCTCGGCTTATGAATGGAACCGGCTAAGGCCAATGCCTGTCTGATATTCCCCAACCAATAAATCCAGTGACAGGTATCCTTGTTGTTGCTTGCGATTTGGCGCTCAAACGCTCAATTAATAGCCAAAAGGTTGATCAAACAACAAAAACATCTAGAGGCAAAAATTCTGTTAAAATGAATGGATTCAGGCTAGGAGATAATTATTTTTTTTTCGCCGCCCCAAGTTAAAACAACGCCGGAAATACAAAACCGCCAATAACAGTCTAACGTTGTGGTTGAACGTAGTTACTGAGCAATCCTAGACATAATATATAGCCACATTCTCCATTCTCGGTGCTTTAAGGTGAGATATTTTAGTTGTCCGGTGAGACGATGTTGCAGAGTAGTAGGGGACGAATTTACCTAAGATATTATTAAGGATTGTGCGGGCTTTTGGAGATGCCAATGTAAATACATACATGAGGGGTTTTCGTCCACAATTCGTATAAACATGCTTTGCCACACCAAGAGCACTGAGTGCATGTTGTCTGGGAGAAAATCCTCTAAAACGCATGTCAAAGCAGTCAATACTCGTAAGTGGAGATTACCCTTTAAGCTGTGAAACTTATTACATGCCTATTTTGAAGCTTGCCAAGCTTTCCTCTACCGCCTCCATCAGTCCGTGTTTCATAGTACTCATACTCGATAGGATATTGACAACCTGCTCGCTATTGCCTTTACCAGGGTGTTTGCAGAAGTGCATCCATTGAAGGGGTTAACGTTGAATAAGAGTTCTGGATATGGAGTACACAGTGCAGCTAGAATGGAAGAAATATAGATTTAATGCCTGCCTTGCCATATTCCAGCATACCCCGTTCCATCCAAACTGTTGTTGATGTAAAAAAAGGTCCTAAATAACACTCATGTTTGGCTCAGAGTTAAAAACCACATCAGCCCAGCAAACATTCGTAAATGTTACTAGGAGGGGAAGGCGCGCTTATAAAATACTGAATGGGCCACATACTACTCGAAGGACTTGAAGACGTCTAAGTTATATGTACAAATTGAAAAAGTCAGAACCCGTTCCATCAAAATGTTTTGCTGACGCCCCCATAAAAAGGTCCTAAAAACACTCATGTTTGGCTTCAGAGTAAAAACAAAATCCCAGCCAGCAAAACATTCGTAATCGTACTAGGGAGGAAGCTCGCGTTATAAAATACTGAATGGTCCACATACATTACCTCGAGAACTGAAGACTGTCTAAAGTTATAGTAAAATTGAAACCATATTCATTAAATAAAGGTTGTTTTGAGGGATTCGTAATATTCGAGACTGGAATATATGGACACGAATCCATAATTTTAGTGTGGATTTTAAAATGCAAGTTAATTGATGCTGTTATTTTCCATATTTTTTTCTGGGTAACGGCATATCTAAAGGTTTGGGGGGCTGGGCCATGCAATAATTGTTTCTCTGAATGAAAATTGAATACGAGCATTGCTATAAGTTGCCTATACGGTTTCTTGATTAGATTGTGTGGAATTGATTTATGGTCCTGTTTATTATATTGCACACACGACAAAAGAAATTAAAGCTGCGTTCCCAATACGTCTTCAAAAACCCTTTCCTTCAGAAACTTCGAAGCTGGTATACTTCGACGCACATGTCACGTTTATCAAGCTTATCAAGTCAACCAGGGCATCTTAGTTATGGGAATGACGGAGCATGAACATCATGATAAACACAAATGCGTCCTGCCTTCGTAACGAGGGCATCACAGTCCAACTCGACAACCTCTCGCGGGTTGGCCCGTGAACTTAGGGAGTTTCCACTACGCTGAAACTAGCGAGCCCTGGGTCGCTGCGTCGGGAACCCCTTCCTTTGAACTACTCCCCGACGGCGACGACAAAGACAACACGGAGGATAAAAAGACACAAGACGGAGCGACCATGACGTGGGGGAACCCATCCCTCCCATATATGAGGACGTTAAGCAATATTCCAATCAAAAAATCCCTCCCCATACCGCTTGTGGCTGGTTCTACCAGCACAGCTGTCCACCCCTTGTCCCCCCGCGTCGCCCCTTACGTTCCTCCCCTTGAAAGAAGAAAACATGGTGGTAATCCACAAATACTGTAAAAAAGTGAAAAATTTGAAGATTCAGAAACACTTGACCTGGGCACTGATAAACTATATCTGTGAGTGCCCTCCCAAACAACAATAACTAACTAAACCTGGTTTGTTTATTGGTCATTAGTCTTGCTCCCGATCAGCTTGCCAACTATGTGTGAAAATGGTCTTCATTGTCCTAGGAAAACAGAACCACCTCAGTACCTATATGCTTGATTAAGACAGGCCTAGGACTAAGTTAGAGCAAGTTGGTCAAGCTTTAAAACGAGGCCTAGGCTATTTCAGCAACATCTCACTACTATTGACCAAATGATGTTCTCCGCAAGTCAACTGACACAGGTCTGTCTGATCACCAATCCTCATGCTCAACTGTTCATCTCCAAACAATAAGCCTTCCTCCAAAATGAAAATAATGAAAACGTTTTTTGACAATCCTCTCAAGATCCTTTCACATTCCTATGTATTGTAACAAATCATTCATCATCACTGAATATGGTTACAAGAACCAATGCCGGTTACAAATTTGAGACGCAGCGCCGTGTTGATGGCTGCGAGTACAAAAGCTAACACAGTATACATTACTTTTTATATACTGCTGAAGAGACATTTTGGTCCAGCCATGAATAATTGTTTATACATAGCCCCCACTCGGTCTACAATAGCGCCTCACTTGAATGGAAGGTTTTGTCTTATCACTAAGCCAGTACTATGTAGCTTGATATGAACGTCCCAATTGGGCACCTAAACAAAGCACAGGCAGCGGCATTACAATACTGTACAGTCTATAGCTAGTTATATTTTCTGAAAAACACGACCTTACCCCCTCCTTCACCAAATTCTAGGGATGTGCGAAAGTCGTTGCTGAAGAGCCTAGAGCCCTAAACTAACCAGTATCTTACCAGATCTAGGATATTTTTTTTGGGTTCGAAGTCTGTAACTTTTTTCCGACCTGAATTTCAAGTTGTTCAGAACCACTAACGCAAGGTTCGATCATCCCTACGAATATAAACACAACCAAGATCTAGTTATGATTTGAGAAAAATTGTCAGATGCAAGAATGTCTTTGACAAGTTACTAGAATAGCCAAACGTATTTTGTCACTCAATCCATGGAACTAAATTCACGCAAGTTGATGTTTCGGATTTGAAACTTTGGGCGTTGGAATTACTCGCTCCACATGAACAGGAGCCTGGGCAATCTCAGCTGTTGCTGGTTCAGACTTAAGAGGTATGGAGTCTAATTATTTCGACTCAGAAGGGCGCTGGCGTTGGTAATCCCAGTGTAAACGTTCACTCTGTTTGTTGTGTCATCAGTGTATAATATAGGCTATAATGATAAAACGTTTATACACAGATTAAATATGAATATGCTAAGGACGCCGTAGAGTCTTGCAGTCCTGTAGGACAAGTAGCTGACTCCATTACCTGATAGCATCATCTGCATGTTCCTTTCTGAAGTCTAGTGCTTTTGAATGCAAACTCACCCACTGTAAAGCAACAGTATTTTTGCAATAGTGGTTTCACTGGTGGTTGAAGACTTGGACCAAACATTGCAGCTGTCAGTAGTCGAGCGGCGCTCCTCGGCCAGCGCCACTATTACTCTGGGGTAACAGTATCTCTCTCAAGCTGACAGAGCTCTTCAGCGTGCGTTTAGTCATTGGGAAAAACTTTTTCAACATCTCTTTGAAAATGAGTTTCTGGCAGTCGGGTTTCGCGTTTGGGCCACAGTCTTTTGTCAGGGCTGACGTGTTTTTTTTGTGTAAAACAGCTTTTGTCGACGATTCTTCATTCTATTTTTAAGTCAGGGACGGATAAAACGGACACGGACCGAAAACGACACGAGTGGGGAAACCCTGCCCTCACCATTATGTTGTGGATGTTCTGACCAGCAACAGGCCGTCCAGGTCAGAACCAGCCACAAGATGTCCAGTGCCTTCTAATTCCAACAAGACACTCTTCTCAGGCCCCCCCTCCCTCCGGTTTCGGCCCGTGAATAGGGGGTTTCATCCTGAAACTAATGCTAGCTCTGGGTCGTCGTCGGGGAACCCCTTCCCTTGACTACCTCCCTGACGGCGACGACAAAGACAAACACGGGACGATTGCGACACAGACAGTGAGCGACCACGACGTGGGGGAACCCAGATGCCAATATCCATGCTTGTGGCTGGTTCTGACCAGCAAAGGCCCTTCCACCCCTTGTCCCCCGCGTCATCCCTTTACGTCACTCCCTTCGTCTCGATTCGCCAGGTGCACCAAATATGAGACGTAAGCAATATCAATAAAAAAAACAGGCGGTCCAGGTCCACCCCGTGTCCCCCCGCGTCATCCCTTACGTCCCCCTTAGTCGGATGAGCCAAGTTGCATAAAATATGAGACGTTAAGCAATATCAATAAATATCTATATTGAAGTAATGCTCTCATCTTCCTGCGCGGCTCCATTTGTTGCTGTTAGTACTCGGATTGTTCCAAACATGGTCTTGGTCGGAGTCCACTAGTAAATGGGAGTGTGTGAGTTGTGTGAAACAACGGAAGCATAGGTTTTTAGCTGAAACCCCTGGAGGCTAAAGCTGACTCTGTAACCCCACTGTTTTAGTCACTTGCCGAATAAAAATACTCTAGCAGTATTGTCAAGTCTTGCAACAGGGCTCTCTGCGTTGTCAACGAGTCTGCGAGTCACTGTGATTTTTATCCATAATTCCGCGCGACCTTTTAGGTCCCGTACAGAAGAAGGTCGGAGCATTCGATGAGGGCGAATACGTGAAAGAGAATGTTGTTTGCATGCTTCGAATCGTGTCTTTCATGTCGCCCAGTCATGTAAGCCATGTTTCTGCATCATGTTTTGCAGTACCATAATACTAATCAATATATACTAAAAATCCCCCGTACTATCGCGACTGGAGCTTCGGCTGCCATATTGGAAATGGCGGCTAAAAGGTGTTGGTTATCGACAACTGTTGTACTTGGCTCTATTTGCGTGCCGAAATATTTTTTGCGTTTCAAATTATAGTAAACAAATGATGTAGTTAAAAAGCTGATTTTAAGAACGTTTCCCACCAAAAGAACTATAAATAAACTCCACGTATCAATGGTGTGAATGTTGCGGTCCTGCCTGTTTTGATTAAGTGGGTCATGCCTGTGTTGAAGGCTGGTGAGGTAGCAAATATCAAGCAAGATCGAGATTAATGTTCGTCTCGGCCACGGGCGACGCCCCGCTCCACCACTGTGGACTTGGTTGCGATATCGATGACGACCAATAGCTAGTTGTCTCCAAAAATGTCAAGTACTGTAAATCTTCCTGGACCAACAACCCCCCCCCTCCCCGTTAGCGTTAACATCGATTTCAAATAGGTAGCGTGTGCCTGGGGAGGGTCAGGCGCATGAAAATTTTGTCTTGATCAGGTGTGCAGGCTAAAACAATGGATGTTGGTTCTTGTTTTCTACTTCTCCTGGAAGGTTGAGAAGTGAGGCAGCAACCTGCAAGCGAGGAGTTGGTTCATGCTCAAAAGAACAAAACGAAACGATACCAAACACTAGATTAGTATTGTTCTTGATCTAGAAAAGTTGTAACCTTGTCCCAACCTCTCCTATTCTCATACTAGTCGCTTGCTATCACCAGATCTTCAACCCTTGAACACGCCTTTGAAGTTCAGCTGACAGTTTAACCTTCATATCCTATCATTGTGATAACACATCAAAATCATACAACATATAATGCTACAATAAGATTTTTACCTGAACCTTTCATATAACACAAGCTTCATACTTCAACATGCACAAAACAATATGTTTCAGCACATTGGCAGCTTCAAGTTCCTTGTTGGAGCTGGAGTTTTAACGTCAGGGTAGTAAAATAAAGGTTTTTTTGTGAAACTCCAATTTTTGGTCAAACATTCGGTTTCTCATAAACGATTCAAATAACAAAAATGTCATAATCTCAGCATAGTTAAAACATACCTCATATGTTGATAAAGTTAAGGGTTATCTTGTTTTAACAAACAGCCACAGAAATAACACGCCCGGGAGCTGAGTCGAAGGGGGTAGTCTGGAATGGCTATCACATGGTCCTTTTCTTAATGAAAAATGTCATTCGATGCGGAGGCTTTATTGTTGCTTCGACATTTTATGAAAATTTGGCCCCCACCTAAAAAATAGCACGAGGCTGCCGAGCTTTTCGTTGATGGACTGGTTCGCCCTCTCCTCAAGGTCGAAGTTCATTAGCAAATGAAAGTGGTTTTTCAGATGCTTTTCCTGAAACAAGTAATTTGACAATTGGAGTAAAAGTGTAGGTTAATTCCAAGTCGACACCTTCTCGCGGTTTGGCCCGTGAATAGGGGAGTTTCACTCCCTGAAACTAATGGCGAGCTATGGGTCGTCGTCGGGGAACCCCTTCCCTTTGACAACCTCCCCGACGGCGACGACAAAGACAACACGGACGGATGATGACACAGACGGAGACGACTTCGACGTGGGGGAACCCCTGCCCTCACGATACGCTTGTGGCTGGTTCTGACCAGCACAGGCCTGTCCACCCCTTGTTCCCCCGCGTCATCCCTTACGTCCCTCCCTTCGTCTCGATTAGCCAAGTTGCATAAATATGAGACGTAAAGCAATATCCAATCAATAATATATTTTACAATACACTACACGTTTTAGGATTTTAGTATAGTCCTTGTAGTTATCCCCCCCCTTTAGTATAGTCCTTGTAGTTAAAATAGATGTATTTATATTTTCCTATAAATGGTGGGGACTAATGAAATTATTACTGGACGATTAATGAACATATTTTGTTTTGCCCCGTATCACGAACACAGGGGATCTTTGGATTAACATTTAATAATTAATTTATAATTCATTTTTATGTAGGCCCTATGTTATAATGTAACACATATAAAAAACAACGTAATGCGTTACACCCTAGAATTAAGCAGATGTATGTCTGCCACAATGGCATTGTAAACAACCCATTATTTCAACCTTTGGTTCAAGTATACAACTAATATTTCAACAGTGTGAAAGTTGTTCCACACAACTTTTCTGTCCAATAACTTCCCCCCCCCCCCCTCCCCTAACCACATAAACTATGTGAAGATTTTTTCTGTACAAGATAAGAACAAGGTCAAATAGTCAGTAGTGACTGATTGCTGCAAGTATCTATGAGGTTGTGTGAAAGCAGACAATGGTGAAACCTTTAGACAAATAAAAGTGTCCATTTATGTGCTGGTCAGTAACACTGATCATATGACATTAAATAATTTTGACTGCAGACCGGCAGATATTACCGGATATTATTGTAATACTTTGGGCTTGTAAGTTATAAGTATGGTTCAAACCGAGAATATTTATTATTCATGAATGGTTGGCCTGCAACTAAAATATTAATTATATGGATAGTTATAATATATATATATATATATCACAGAGATGAGTACATGGACATGTGTTCCGCTGGGGGATTTCTTACTCTACAGTCTAGGCGTAACGTCACTGATCTTGTATTTCTTTACAAGATCATACACAATTGCTTTACTGATAATAACTTGTTGGACAAGATAAACTTCCGTGTACCTTCTAGAGCGACTAGGCAAAGGGGCATGTATGTTTTACCAAAATGCCGTATAGATGTTTTTCGTTACACTTGCCTGAATCGTATTCAGGAAGTTTACAATATCTAGCCCGTCAGAGCTAGATCCATAATGTGTCCTTGGTTCTTTAGAACATTCTTTTTTTTTTTTGACTTTGAATTCTT